>PVKA01008057.1:5151-74830 GCA_004027165.1 Ctenomys sociabilis | reverse complement strand
ACACACGCACGCATGCACGCACGCACACATGCACGCAAGCATGCGCACGCATAGTAGAGAGGTCTAAATCCACAATGACATATTGAAGCCAACACTGAACTTGCTGGTGTGTTTTCTTTCTTAAGTGATAAATAAAAAACTTAGAGAAAAATAATAATAAATCCACAACGAGGATGGATGGCACTGTCCCAGCAGGCACCCCAGGTGACCCAGTGCTCTCCTCTCTGCCCCCAGACCTGGGCCAAGACTCCCCTCCTACCCTGAAGCTGCTGGCTGTCATACAGCACCTGTGTGGTCAGCAAGGCGCGGTACCTGCAGAGGGAAATGATTGGCATGGACGAAGCTCTGCAGAGCCCCGGCGTTCTGGCGCTGTGCTGACTACTCTCCCATAGCAGGCCTCTCACAACCTGCCAGGAGGAGCTGGGTGCTCCCTGGTTCACTGGGTAGGAGCTGAGGACCAGAGAGGTTAAGTAACTTGCCTGGGACATGTAGCTGGGCAGCACAGGACAGGACTGGGCAGTCCTAGTGACCTTGCTGCGGAGCCGCCCAGAGACCCACGTGTGCCACACTAGGGGCTGCATGGCTCCAGGTTCCAGTGCAGAACTCGTCCCATGGTTTCGAGATAAACCTGCCCCAGGCTACTCGGTGTCCCACAGGGCCACTTGCACTGCACTTCTGCCCTTGGGGATCTTGTCAGATCCACATCAACTCTGGGCTCAGAGTTGGAATCCATTGGGCCAGGCCTCCAGACTGGTGCCCCAGGACTCTAGACCTGCCCGTCCATACCTCCTTCCCTAGTATCAGTGATGGGCAGTAGGGGCTCTAGGTGGCCTAGGCCTGGGAGCTCACATAGGTCCAGCAGTATCAGGTGGAGTCCAGGGCACCTGGCCATGGGCGAGAAGGAGTGGGCTTTGGTCCTGGGAAGCAGGATATGCAGGGAGGCAGAACTTCCTGTTCTTGCCTGGCACATGCTCGGTGGTAGGAGCCAGCACAGCCTGGGGTGCCCAGCAGCTCTCTAGGGTAGAAGACAGGGCCAGTGGGGCAGGAGCTCCTCGGGCTGGGGAGCACTGGGGAGGTCTGGGGTAGGCTTCCCCAGTGGCAGCACCCAGCCTCTCTGGAGGAGCTCAAAGTATCCCTAAAGAAAGAGTCCCTTGGCCTCCACCCTTCACCCATTCCAGTACACACACACACACATGACCTGCCTTGGACTCAAATCCATTCCAGAAAGCCCTGCCTACTGCAGGGCACCTACTGGGTTGTCTTTAGACTCCACTTCCTGCGCTCTGGGCCCCAAGAAGAGGCTATCACCCCACTGCTCTACCCTGCCTCCTGTAGGGCCCTCTTTGAGTATCCAGCATGTAACTCCATGAAAACCCAAACAGCTGGGCATGGTGGTGCATACTTGTAATCCCAGCATCAGGAAGGCTGAGGCAGGAAGATCAGTACTATCAAGAGACAGCAAGGTCAGTATGAGCTGCATAGTGAGACCCTGTTTAAAAAAAACCAAAACAAAACAAAAAAAAAAAAAACACTAAAAGAAAAACCCTCAAAGCCTCTAGCTTCACCTGCTTTTGACTGACTTTAAAACGACTAATTTTGGAGATCACGCCTCCCAGCACATACGACCAGTCCCCCACCTGCTTGCTGCCGGTGACACCTGTCAAGAGGGCTATGAGGACAATGGCTGCCTAGGTCACTTCTCAGGGCCTTGAAGGCTGCTTGTGTTGCAGGTACCAGCGGCCTTCCTGGGCACCTAAGGCAGGTGAGGCTGGGCCCCCCTACACACTGTACCCTCTGCCATCCTAACCTCCAGTCAGACTTTAACTCCATGTGTAGACGCCTTAGTCACTCGAGGAATGTTTGTCTGGGCGCCTCGAAGCAGCCCGGGGTGCTGGCCCCCGCCCCATCCCTCCCCGCCTGCGGAAGACACCAAGATAAGAACAGCTGGGACGTTTCTGAGGTCTTCAGGGCATCACGACCTCACCGTGTGTGTGTACCACCCTTGGCTTTCACAATGGCGGTTCCAGACCACTGGAGAGAGGTGACGGAAAGTCTCCGGGCATGGATCCCATCCCAACCTCATCCCCCATTCCTGTCCCCTCCCCCAGGGCAAAGGAGCTTGAAAGTTAGGCAGAATTAGTGTGGGGTCGCTTGCTAGTTTTTTCTTTTTAGTTTTTGAGACAGGGTCTCACTGTGCAGTTCAGGCTGGTGTCGAACTCAGTACATAGTCCAGGCTGGTGTCCAACTTGCGCTCCTCCTGAGGACAGGCAGGCACCACCATGCCCAGCTTCCTAGCAGAATAACTCTTTTCCCTTGATCCTACATCCACTGGGCCCCTCATCCAAGTGACAGACAGACCAGGTGCACAACCACAAGCATTTCCTCCACACAAGGCACCTTGGAGATGGGTTCATGTCCTCCGTCAAGGTCATGGACAGCCAGGCTCAGGGAGGGGATGGGGCTTGTCCTGGGTCCTGGGACCTGGGGGTCTCTGTCCTCGAGGTCTGGACCCTGCTTCTCTGGGCTGGCTATCCTTCCCACTGCACTGCTGCCTTCCTGGGCTGGCAACTCCTTGGGGTGAGCAGAGCAAACACCCCAGGGCCTTCCTGTCTGCGGCAGCAGTGCTTCCTGCTGGACTGGTTGAGCCCTGATGACCTCTGGCTCCATGTGGCAGAGGGAACAGCGTCCTCCTCTCTCCCTCCTCACTCTGGCCTATGTCATTTCATGACCGAGCTCCCCTTCTTTAGGGGGCTTCATCCAACCTCCCCACCAGTGCCCTCCGTATCCAGGATGGTGGTGGGGGCCAGATGTCTGTGGCGGCAGAGCTTCGTGTGTGTGGGTCAGCGTCCCAAGATATGTGCTGCGTGTCCCCCACCCCTCTCTGCCTGTTTCCTTTCTTGCCTGCTGCTGTTAAGAATAACGCCATTTCACTGGGTGACTAGACAGCTTGTACGGCTGTGCAGCTGCTATTATGTACCGATGTCCTCGATTTCTGGCCAGGTGGGGACCCTCGGGATCCAGGAGGAAGGGGCTGGGCCAGGTGGGCTCCCCTTTCCTGCCCCTTGCCCCTTTCCGCGTGGCTGATTGAGCCCCTCCTGGGTCCCTGGCTCAGGCCACTGCCTCCCACTGCGAGCCTCCAGGGGTCTGCACATTTGCCAGCTCCCATGGGCCCCCCCACGATGCCCGCCCAGGGCAGGGCCTGCCACCGAGTCAGCCCGAGTCCCAGAACCGCCCACAACCCCCACCCCTAGGGCGGGCCAGCCTGGACGCCTTGAAAACCCGAGCTGTGCTTGGGTCTGCACCATGGTTCTCAGGATCCAAATCCACTACAGCTGTTTTAGGAAACTTACAAACCTTCCAGAGCCATGGCCAGCAAGGGCTTGAAGGATCTGAAGCAGCAGGTGGAGGGGACAGGCCAAGAAGGTGAGTGGGGCACCCCGCCCAGGCAGTGCACACACCTCCTGGATGCCTGGGGCAGGAGCCTGCAGGGCCCATGGATGCTTGGCCACTCTGGCACATGGGAACCATGGATGGTGGGGATGGTGGGCATCAGAGGAAGAGTGCAGGCAGGAAGGGTCCCACCCAGTCTTGAACGGCCCCATCAGGGCCCCAAGGTTAGGGTAAAGGTCCCACGACTTGCTGGGGGTCTGAGCTCAGGCAGAGAGGACAGAGATTTCATCTGTCCTTGGGCTGGAGAGGCAGGGTAGAGCCATGGTCAGTGGGCCTCCATAGGGGTTAATGGGGTCTTTCTCCTCCTCTCTCAACAGGAGCCACTGCAGGCCAGCCAGTGGACCCCACTGATGCTGGACAGAAAGGTCTGGGGCTGTAGGGGAGGAGGGTGTCTCCTGTAGCTGATCTGCCTGCTGTCACCCCAGGGCCTCCTGAGGAGGGAGCCCCCATCCCTGCTACCTGCGTGGCAGCAACAGTGGCTGTCCTTACCCCATGCCCGTGCATTTCCCAGGTGCTGAGAAACCCCAGGAAGCCACTGACAAGGCTGCCAACCAGGGTTCTGATGGGGCCATGGGGAAGAAGTTCAGCCACCAGAAATGAAACCGCCTCTCCTGGCTCTGTTTGGCAGAACTTGGCCCTCTCGTTCTGCCCTTCTTCAATAAAGTGCAGCATCATCCCTGCGTCTACTTTCTCGCCCCACACGACGGGCCTGGTGCTCACAGAAGGGGCCATACCCACGTCCAGAGTCCTGGCTTCCTTCACGCAGGTGCCCAGGCCCACGGTACAGGGCAGTCACCAGACCCTTGAGGACAGGTGTCCTCAGCTCTCAGGATCTGCTCTGGAACTTCACTCCCAGGGCAGTAGAGTAGGGGGACCGAGGTATTGTTCAGACCATAGTGGACTGGCACTGGGCCTGGAGAGCTTGAGAGTCTATGAGCCCATGCCCCATGTGCCTCTCTTGGGCCTGCGCCTGTGTGGCTTGGTGCTCCAGGGTTACAGGGTGCAAGTGCACCAGGCCTCTTGCTTCCAGGGTCCCCTCTTTCTGGCAGAGCCCTAACTTCAGGCCCAGGATCACCGCTCCAGCAGGTCCCTAGGGATGGGGGTTACACCCACTAGTACCCTGGTCCTTGAGAGACAGTGGCCCTGACTACCCTGATGACAGCAGCTTCCTATGGGGACAGCCTGAGGTTAGAGGCACTGCCTCAGCCCCTCCACCTTGGCCCCTGCCCCTTGACTCAGTCCCTTCTGGTGTCCCCTCCCAGCTATCCTTCTCTGCAACAACTACCAGCTCCAGAAGATGTGGAGGACACAGCATCTTTGTGTGTAAGGTGGGCGCAGCTTGCTGGCCCAGGGCTTCCTGTGCTGGTGTCCCCTACCCCCAACCTTATCTACAGAGACCGTGCTGGGGGCCTCTCCTTGCCATGGGCTGAGATCTGCACACCCTCACCCAAGGACACCTGAGATCTACATTTGAACAAAAGAAGCTCCCCACCTGAAGTCTGCAAAACAAGCTGAACTGGGACACTTAGGGGCAGCCAGCATCTCTGGTACTGGCTGCTTTGCCTTAAGTGAACCGGGTGGATCCCAGAGAGTTTTCAGGGCTGGTCACCTGTGGTGTGTGATTCCCACGCACGGGTATGACTCAGCCATGGCTGGTCCAGGAGGGCGGGTATGAGAGGCCAGGGCTTGTAAAAATGTTGTGGTGGTCTTAAAATTAAGGGGAGACATCCTCTGTCCTGCCCCAGTCTTGTTTTCATGGCTGGAAGTGATCCCTGAGGCTGTGGTATGGCTGTGACCACAGAGTATCAGGACAGCTAATGTGGGGCTAATCCTAGAAGGAGTGGACCTGGAGAGAAGTGGTCCTGGGCCTCTGCTGCGGGAGGCCATGCCATGCCAGGCCCTTGGTCACCAGGTCAACCCCGAGCCTCTGCGGCCGATCCTTCCCTTCCTTCCCATTTTCTGCTTCCCCTTGTCTATACCTGCTAGCTTTTCCACCTGGAATGTGCTCTACACACTTACCTGGCTGCTCCCCCACTTGTCTTTTGGTCCTTGCCCGGCTGGCCTCAGCTTCCAGAACATACACACACACACACACACACACACACACACACACACACACATGTAGCTAACACACTGGGTGTCAGACTCCATTGATACCTGCTCACACCCCTACAGACTAGCCACCTCTACCCCTGGATTCAGATTCTTCTTTTTGTTGTTGTTGTTTGTTTGTTTTTGAGACACTCTGTACTACTGTGGACTACCTTTAAACTCACTGTGACATCCGGGCTGGCCTCAAGCTCACATCTGATCCTCCTGCCTCAGCCTCCTGAGTTGCTGGGATTACAGGTGCAGGACACCAAACCTGGCAGCAAAGTAACTTTGAAATGAGAGATCTGCTGTTGGTCCTTGTTTGTTTCCTTCCAGGCCCTTTTGTTGATAAAACGGACCTCCTTTGTGGGACCATGAGGAGACTTAACTATGTAATGGAGCAAAATGTTACCTGCTTCTTGCCTACAACCTAAGGCCAATTAGGATCTTCAGACTCAGGCGTGGCTGTTTTTTAACCTGACTGGCAAGGAGAGAGACCCTCTTTCCTTCATCCTCTCGAGCAGGAGGAGACTTCTTTGAGGATTTCTCTCTGCTCTGGCAAAAGCCCCAATAGAGTACTGTGGCGTGTGGCTCGTGAAGGCTTCAGCTTTCCCCATCTTATTTTTCTTTAGCTGTCTCCTTGAGGCTTTGAGAAAACAGCAGCATTTACATTCCACCCTCAGCCCTGGCCACACCTTTGTTTTCATCTCAGATGTGCAGATATTCAAAGCTCACTGCCACTCATTGGCTGAGATGGCCTCCCTCACTGGCTCTGGGTTGGTTCGAGCTGCCCTTGAGGCTGTTCTCAAAGGAGCGAGGCTGACAGAGGCCCACCCGCCCCCGAGGCCTCTGGGAGTGGAGCACGCATCAGTTTTGTAGCTATGTATCGGGTCTGTGAGTATTCGGTGTTTTGTTTTCATGTATGACGTTTTCTTTTTTTGAAAAGGTAACAAGTTAAAATAAAAAAAATTAAAAGTAGGGCTTCTGCGAGCAACGTTTGGAGTTCTTCAGTGTTGGGGGACTATTGGTCTCATTAAAGAAAAGTTGCAGGAAGCCATTATTTTGAACTAAGCCCGACAGAGCAGGTTAAAAGGACAAATGAAGTCGTTCATTCTGAGGTTCCATGGCCCTGGAGGAAACAAGTTGCTTGTCATTGATCCCCCAGAAATCAGAAGGAGACAGCCGGGTTCCCAGCAGGACGGTGCCGCTGCCTGACACCGAAGTCCCTCTGGTCCCATCCTTTTGAGTGGCTCTGTCCTGGTCCTGCCTGAAAGCAGCCTTGATATTTGCTTTTCATTCTTCATTTCTGCTTTTTTCTCTGGAAAACTACCCTCCTCTGTTCAGCTGCTTGGAGCATTTACTCTTGTTCTGTGGAATCGAGCGCAACCTGATACTGGAATCAAAAATAAAGTCAGTTATGATCACTGAGCTAAACTGTTTTGTGTTCTTTGACTGTCTGTGGCCTTCACACTTTCACCCTGTCTGGGCTTTATTTATTTATTTATTTGTTTGTTTATTTATTTATTTTGTGGTACTGGGGATTGAACTCAGGACCCTGCGCTTGCCAGGTAAGCATTTATTCTGCTGAGCTATCTCCCCTACCCTGTCTGGGCTTTAAATCTGTGGCTCACACTCTGTCCTAGAGAATCTTCTGGGCATTGGGTTTGGTCCCCTAGAATTGCCAGTGACAGCCTATCTCTTAGTGCCCTTGTCATTTGCAAAATGTCTATCTCTGTGTTCCCTTTATTTTGCTCTTCAGTTATATTTTGAATTTCTTATATATACAAAAGAAACTACGTGAGCCAGGCAGGGTGGCACACATCTGTAGTTCCAGTACTCAGGAGGCTGAGGCAGGAGGATCACTGTGAGTCTGAGACTAGACTGGGCTACGAAGTGAGCTCAAAACCAGCATTAGCAAGATCTTATCTCAAAGGGACAAAAAACAAACAAAAGAAACCATGTGATATTTAAGTCTGTGTGTCTAATTTATCTCCTTAACATGGTCTGAAGGTACACCTGTTTCGCTAGAAGCAATTCAAGTCCATCCCTCCAAATGACACAGCTTGCTTGTCCACCCATGAACTCATGGACATCTAAAGGCTGCCTCTGAGAGTCAGCTCTTGTGATTTTGTTGCAGGCAGTTGAATTAGATAAAAATATAGGCAGTCAGACAGGGCCAGGCCCTTGAAGGAGATAACACAGAAGACAAGATACGTCACAGCTGTGGGTGGGATGGACGCTCCTGCTGTGAGCCAGGCCTGGAGACCAAAGATCAAACAAATGCCAACTTCCCTAAAGACTGGCGTCTGGGATTGATCTTTACCCTGAGAAAGCTGGGAAGAATCACTAAGCCAGCTACTACCAGATGGCTACCAGATAAGGTGTTGTTCTACATTCATGTCCCCTTGCTACATGACTTGCTTCCCCATTTAGTACTGGCCTTAATCAATTTTACCTGAGCAACGGTGCTTGTAATCCCATTGGTTGACCACAGTTTTGTCCCACCCCCACATCCACCTAAGCGAGTTCCCATTTTCTCCACCTTAGCCCGTCATGGCTTTATACTATAAAAGTCCCTGAAAGAGACAGCTTCCTGGGGACTACCGCCCCCCCCCCCACTTTTCCCTCTCTTGGACAGGAGCTTTCTTTCAATAAATATATTCTGCTCATAACCTCCATTTGTTCCTAAAGTTCATTCTTCTGTTTTAGAGAACAAGAACTCATCCAGGTCAGATCGGGAGTTTCTCTTCCCCTAAATCATTTAGAGGTCCCTATATCAGTTTTTCTCCCTGTATCAATTTGTGCTGCTGTAAACATGGATGTGCAAGGGGCGCTTAATATGAGGTCTTCAGCTCTTCTGGGAAGATACCTAGAAAGGGAATAGCTGGGTCAGATGGAATCAGAGTGACACGAGGGACATGCTAGATGCCAACTATGCTGACTGAATGTGTCCCAACATTGAAGAACAAATTCTAAGGAATAATAGAGGCTAAGAGTAGGAAAATTTACTGGAGAAAAAGAACAGGGAGTAGGAAGGGGGGGGTGGGGAATGGAAATAGCTACTCCTGAGAGATGGGCGGGGTCCCGAGTGGGTTGCTACCGAGCACACCTCTCGAAGGAAGTTTCATAAAGGGCAGAATCCTGAGGTGGGTGCAATGGGGGTCGAAATTATGACCAAGCAATAAGATTGCACTATAGTCGCTTAGGTCATGCTGAACTGATGGTGGTGAGGGGGCATGGTGAATCTGCTAACTTTGGCTGACAATCTGTAGTCTTAGCCTTGTCTTCAGTTTCAGTGATTTTAGTAATAGTTCTTAGTAGGTGGGAGAGGAAAGAGGTAAGAGGAAATCTCAGAAGTGGATACCAGTAATCCCAAACTCCCTTCATCCTAGCCATCGTGGCTCCGATCTTCGAAGGGCCTCCCGCCACGGTCCTGATGGCTGCTCAGGTTCTGCACAGACTCCCCCGAGCCCCTCCCTCCTCGCCTACCTGACTGCCTGCTGTATTTCTGCCTCATTTAGCTGTCTCTAATAAGAATTTGTGTTTTGGAAGACAGAAAAACTCCAGAGACCGACTGCTCAATCGGTTATGGTTTGTGACTCCGTTGTCCCCCCACAAAACCTCATGTAGTCATGGGGCGGACTTTTAGAGTTTGTGGTGAACTTTCAATTCACTGGGATTATGGGTGTGGGCGCTACACCCAGCCAGGGTTGTACAGCCTGCAGGCAGCATAAGGGAGACAGACCTGTTCTCCGCAGCCATTGTTGCCACCACCCTCCCTTTTGCTCTTGTCGTTTTTGCTGCCCTCTGTGGCCAGGAACGGCTGCCCTCTGCCATGCTCCACTCTACTTGGAGGCAGCCGAGTATGGCCTGAATCCTCCAGGAACTGTGGGCTAAATAAACCTTTCCTTCCTTCATTTTGGGCGTCAGGTATTTGTTCCAGCAACGACAGAAGAGTAACTAAGACACTCATCACTGTGAATGTGCTTAACTCTGCCAGCTGTGAAGGTAAACATGGTAAAGATGGTAAAGTCTGCACCATGTGTATTTTAGAACAATTAAAAAATAGAAAAAAAAAACTTTGAAAAGTAGAAATTGGCACATTCTCCCAAGACATTTATTAAGCTCAGGGCAAAAACCAGCAAACCCTCAGTGAAGTAGCCCAGCAGAAATCGCCTTTCCTGACCATCAAGTTCAAGATCCCTGTTGCTGACGTCAGAATCCAGCTGCCCTGATGGGCAGGTGTAATTAAGTGCATAACTAAGTGCAGCCATTAATTAAGTGGGGTGTCCTGAGCGAGCACTCCTGCCAAGCACACAGGAGGATCTGGACCACTCCCAGGAAAATACCCACAAAGCCAAAGTGAGCAATGTGGACAGATAGTGACCAAGATGAGTTAAAAGTGTCAAGGTCAAGCCAGATGTGGTAGCCATGCCTGTAGTTCAGGCTCTCAGGGGGCTGAAGCAGGAGGATTGCCAGCCTGCGCTACATGGTTCAAGGCCAGCCTCAACTCCATAATAAGACTGAATCTTTTTTTTTTTTTTTTTTTTTTGCGGAACTGGGGATTGAACTCAGGTCCTTGTGCTTGCCAGGGAAGCACTTATTCTACTGAGCCCTCTCCCTGGCCCTGTGAGACCATCTCTGAAAAATCATAAAAAAAGAAAAACGAAACAAAACAAAAACTGTGTCAAAGTCATGACACAGGGCTAGGAAACTACCACAAGCTGAAGAAACTGCAGGAGGTGAAGAAATAGCTGTTAGCTACAGTGCCTGATCATGGGTGGGACTCTGAACCTGAGAAAGCCATTGTTAGGTGTGGTGGCACACCCATGCAATCCCGCACTCAGGAGGCTGAGGCAGGAGGACTGTTTCAAATTTGAGACTGGCCTGGGCTGGAAAGTGAGCTCAAGGCCAGCCTAGGCTGCATAGTGAGACCTTGTAAAATAAAATAAAATGAAGTGAAAAGAAGTGAAGTAAAATAAAATAAAACAAATGTAGATCTGGGCTGAGGATATATCTTAGTGGCATAAGCTCTTGCCTGGCAAGCACAGGGTCCTGAATTTTGTTTCCTGATACCAATAAACAAACAAATAAAATAAAGATATGCCTACCTGAGTGTGTTGGTGTCCCTTTCTCAGCTCCAGCCACTGCCCCACAGTGGTGTGAGGCCCCAGGGGCATGTGGAGGACACATGAGAACTGGAGGTGTAGACTCGGGTCTCCCATCATGGAGCCAGGGATTCCGGTCCCAGGATTCCTTGTGAAAATCTTGGGCATGGTGTGGATGACCTTCCTTCCCACAGGTGTAGGGATCTCCAGAGCCCATTGGCTCTGGGAGGTTCTCTACCAGCTTTTGCAGTGTGCACATCAAGTCCCCCACCCTGGGAGCAGGTGCTGTCTGTCACCAGCCCTTTCAAGAGACCCATCCCCGTCTATGTCCCACTTCTGACCCACAGCTCTCACTTGGGGGTCCCCTTCTCCCAGGGAGTGTGCTGACCACCATGGAGATCCCCTGCCACCCTCACCCCAGTCCTCACTGGTCTCACCCTGATTCTGCAGGCCAGCCTTCAGGCCATCTCAGCTGCTGGTCTCCACATTTCTGAAGCAGGGTGTGAGGGTAGCTAGGGATGGGCTTTATCTTCTCCTCTTGCTTTATTTTTTATTTTTATTTTTTTGACCAGCTCAGCCCACCCTGAGAGTGGGGCTGGCATCGCATGTGGTGCTGGGATTGAACTGTGGTCCCCTGTGCTTGCCTAAACTTGTCTAAGCAGATGCTTGAGACAACTGAGCTATCTTGCAGCCCCTTCTCTTGCTTTAAGGAGGACACATGGGCCATGTTTGCTGAGGACTGGATGTCCCTGTTGCCCCTGCTGACCTGACGGTGATATCCATCACCCGGTAGATGATCCTTTCCTCAGGAACTTAGAACGTGGGCTCTAATCCCTGCCAGGAGCTGGCCAGGCTCTCTCGGATGTGCGAAGACACTGGGCACATCTGCCTGTGGTGCACACCACCCACAGCTCCTGGAGTCTAGATCAGAGAGGCCTGGGGCCAGCAGGGGCCTGGAACTAAGGGTGCAGTACACCCCTCCAGCTGGAGCCTGGTGACAGTGCATGCCCATAATCCCAGCACTTGGGAGGCTGAGGCAGGAGGATTGTTGCGAGTTTGAGACCAACCTGGGCTATAAAATGAACTTAAGGCCAGCCTGAACTGCATAGTGAGACCCTGTCTCAAAAAGACAAAAAATGTGTCAGGGAGATAGCACAGTAGTACAAGCACCTGCCTGGCAAGTACCAGGTCCTGAGTTCAGCCCCCAGTACAAAAGAAAAAAAAAAATCTCTGTACTACAGAACCAAAGGGGTAAGCGGACTTGGCATCCAGGATTTGGACTCGTAATAGAGGGCTTTCCTGGGATCCCATCACCACACAATCATTAATAAAGTTTTATGTAACCCCTCCTGCCTCTGCTTCCTCCCATTTCTGCTTCAGAGATTTGAGTTCTCAGTATTTTTGTTTCATTTTGGTTTCAGTTTTGATTTTTTCATGTACCTGGCCTAAAGTATAGTACAGGGATGGAACTTGGGGCCTGACACATCTCAGTAAAGGAAAGGGCTCTCCCCTAGCCACACACTCAGCCCTGGGCCGTCACAAAACTTAGGTGTGTGACAGTAATAGCTCAAACCATGCAAGATCTTGTCAAGCTTCAGCCATGAGAGAGCCCTGCGTAGTTCACTACCTGAACAAACATTTTAAAAAGGAATTAGTAATTGCGAAGTTGGCAAATTACTATTTAAAAAGCTGGCTCTCTGGACCGGATGAGTCAAGCTGCTGATCCCATGCCAAGCTGGGTAAATGTGCAAACTCCTCGTGGAGAAGCAGCTAGCTCCCGTCACAGCCAGTGCCCACCTGCCCAGGTGGCTGGACTCGACTGACTCGGGCCGGGCTTGGGTACCTGTGTCCTAGGGTGCTCTGTGGAGCATCCCCAGGGTGGGGCAGAGGAGGGCGGAGCCGGAGTCACACCAGGCCTGGCCTCAGCATGTAATGCTGTTCTTGTGGGTGTTGCCAAGCCCTGCCCCAGGATCAGAGTCTACCATGGGCAGGAGGCTCTGGATGGAGGGCCTCCAGTGCAGGGGTCCCCAGAAGTGGGGCGCTAAGGGCCTTCAGGGGAATGGGCTGGAAGATGGGGAGCTGGCCTCAGCTGGGGTTGGGGGCCAAAGAGGCTGGGGTTGTGCTGCAGGGGAAGAACTGGGGACCTAAGCTCAGTCCTGAGCTCTATAGCTCTCCTGGTGCCTGGCCATGTCCCCTCCAGGCACCTAGGACCTCTGCTTCTGCCAGGGGTTGACTGTGCTCATGAGGCTTGATAGAGGAGCTGTGCTAAAGCAGGGCACGGTCTCATAGGCAGGAGGACGCACTGGCCACAGGACAGGGACAAGATAGTGTTCCCAGAGTCCTCTGTGGGGCCTGTCATGGTCCCTGCCTGATCTGCATGGTCATGGTCATACATGCCTGTGTGTGACATGTGCAGGAGTCGTTAGAGCATGTGAGGCCCCTGTCGACCTCTGCCCGAGGGCATGCGTGACAGCTGGGCTGTCACCCAGAGCTGCTGCCGCCCACAGCACCTCTACTCCCTGGGCAGGGTGGCAAACCCTGCCCCTCGGGCTTCCTCTACCAGGTAAACATCAATTAGGCCCAGGAGGGCTGCCCTGGTGGAGGTGGAAGGCCAGTTGCCTGGGGACATTGGCTCAGACCTCCACCCAGACTGGGCACAAGACCACTGAGGACTGCTGTGCCTGACTCCTGGCCAGCAGGGTCTCTCAGCCCTCAACCCCAGAGTCCTAGACCCCAGTGACCCAGGGCCTATGTGCTGAATGGGCTCTCCCCACAGCCATTGTGACAGAAGCAGGAAGGAATGGGCGTCCCCATTTTGTGGATAAGGAACTGAGGCTTTGGTTGGACTGATGACTAAGGCAGGCAGCATGTGGCACATGGCCGGGCATCCCTGTTGTGCTGAGTGAGACAGGAGGAAGTCTGACCCTCCCTCATGATACACAGGGGCCACGGGCACCTTTGGTGACTCCAGCCTGGGTGACTCCCCCAAGTGGTAGGGTGGGGGCCCCTAGTCTGTTTCTCCAGGTGGGACTGCTGACCCTACAGAGCCCCAAAGGTGCTTGGGAAGGACAGGCTGTGCCCATACCATGTGTGCCAGCCTCTGGTGGCTGACCAGGTCCTCATGGAACCCCAGGTGACCAGCATGTGGCAAGCCTGGTCCTTGTCACCAGGTCCCACCAGTGCCTGGCATGGGAAGCCAGCACTCCTGAGGCTGGTGAGAACCTTGCCCCCAGATGTCCCCAAGGGCTTGGGGAAGAAGCGGGACCTGAACTGACCTGTCCTGCCTCAAGCTTCCTGGCAGGTGGGTGCGGGTCCCCCAAAGAGAGCAGCGCCCAGTGCTGAGGTGCACCCAGGCTCCTCCCCTCCTGCCTGACTCACTGCTGCCTCTTGGCTGGGGCAGGCTTGGCAGGGCCCACAGCCCGCATCGGAAGCACCTATAAAAGCGGTGGCCATTAGAGCCCGAAGTCCTACTTGTCTCTGCTGCAGCGGTGCCATGTTGGGAGGCTTGGGGAAGCTGGCGGCTGAGGGCTTGGCCCACCGCACCGAGAAGGCCACTGAGGGAGCAGGTGAGGTGGGGAACTGACCCCCTATAGCACAGGTGGGCTTGGCGCAGAGGCCGGTGGCGACACTCACCTGCCATGGGGGCCTGCTCCTTCCTTGACGCTCTGAGGAGGCCAGCTGGGGGAAAACAGCGGGCTCCCATGGAGAGGGCAGCTTTTAACTTTCATCTAAAAGCTGAGAAGGTCCCTCCCTTCATTTGGAAATGGTCTATGATTCTGCTCAGTCCAAAAGGCCTCTAGCTCCTCTGAGAACACGGTTCTGGCGGCTTCTTTAGGTGACTTCTCCCACGGACACAAGCCTCGAGCTGGGGCTAGCCCATCTCAGAACTGTGGCTGATGTATCTGACACCTCTCCCTTACCATCCTCCCTCCTCCCCTCTCCTCCCTCTCCCTTCTTCTCCCCCTCTCCTCCCACTCCTCTCTCCTCCCCACCTCCCTTCCTCCAAACAATACTGGGATGGAGCAGTGAGCCCTGGCCTTCACACTAAGTCATATTCTAGAACCTTTATAAACTGTTACTTTGAGACAGGATCTTGCTAAATGGTAAAGCTGTCCAAGCTGGGCTCAACCTTGTGACCCTCCTGCCCACTCTCCCAAGTGCTGAGATAAGAGCGTGCCCGCTCTTCGTGTTTGGCTCCATGGTTGGGGCAGATGGTGCTCTTCACTCTGTCTCTGTCATGTTGTCCCCGTCTGAGAGGTGGAATCGTGGGATCGGCGTGGCCTGCCCATCCTGTGTGTGTGGTGACCTGGCAGATGACAGCCTGGCACCAGGCCCTGCTGGAGGAAGGAGGCTGCTCCCAGCACAGCCACCCCTGCCGGGCCTCAGGCATGGATGGCGTTGTGCCCTTTCCCACGCCACCCTGTCCCCGCTGGGGCTGCATCTGGGGCCCCCCATGTCAGAGGGGAGGGCGGTGCTGTGCCACACCCTGAACAGTCTCCTTGTTCCAGTTCATGCTGTGGAGGAGGTGGTGAAGGAAGTGGTGGAGCACGCCAAGGAGGCCGGGGAGAAAGGTGCGGAGGGCAGGGCGGGGGCTCTTGCTTGGGCATGGGAGGCGCTAGCTTTCGGTCCCAGTGCAGGTTGGAAGGAAGCTAGGCCTGGGGCGAGCAGGGCTGGAGCAGGGAGGGAGGCCGAGGGGGAAGCTACCTCTTCCTTGCTCAAGTGCTCAGCTGGCACCTCCTCCTTCCTGTCACTACGCAGTCACCCACACAGCTGGTGTCAGAATTGGAGGATGCCAGTGAGGAATAGAGCCAATCTGAGCTCGGCCCTGCCCTATCCTGGGTCCTCACTCCCCGACCACCCCGTGATGCTAGCATGGTGACAGCCACCCACACAGCTTTCCTCTCTCTTCCTGACAGCCATTGCTGATGCCTTCAAGAGAGCCCAGGAGTCAGGGGACAAAGTGGTGAAGGAAGTCACGGAGAAGGTGACCCACACTGTCACTGATGCTGTCACCCATGCAGCGGAGGGCCTGGGCCGACTGGGACAGTGACTTCCTACCTGATGGGCCCAAGAAAAAGTTCATTAGCTCAGTGCTAGTCTGGCAGGTGCCATGTCACAAATTTGATCCTGGTCCATTATAATAAAGACCTGCTAGGTGTGCACAGAGCCCTGGATTCATTGCAGTGCGGCCA
This sequence comes from Ctenomys sociabilis, assembly GCA_004027165.1. Lineage (NCBI taxonomy): Eukaryota > Metazoa > Chordata > Mammalia > Rodentia > Ctenomyidae > Ctenomys > Ctenomys sociabilis. Next base: position 58,989 of record PVKA01008057.1, on the reverse strand, counting down.
GAAACATGGGCACATCTGCTGAAGGTGGGGAAGACCTGGGGTCAGTCCGATAATGTTCCTGTCCTGCACTGAGATTTCTCACGATGCTGAGCAGTGGAGTCCTTCTCTTTCCTTCGTCCCCTGCATGTCCTGACCCCATACTCGGGCCCTGCACTCGTGCTCCATGTCCTAATAGGCTGTTTTCCCGGAGGCAATTGTCTCAGACACCTTGGTGCTTCCAGGCCACTGAGAGAGGACCAGGGTTCACCTCAGATGGTCGAGGTGTTCCTCACTGTGTTCCAGGGCTCAGGGAAGAGCAAATCCACTGAGGAGGCACTAGGTAGGCTCCCCTGTGCCACGGTCCAACAGAAACTCAGACAAGGGTTTCTGAGGGCCTGCTCGGGACTAGGGAGTGATCTTCAACCCATTTGTGGCCCGTGAAGCCACGAGTCTCCACTTCAACGCTTGGGTCAGACTCATTGTTGGTAGTGGGTGGTGGCAGGTGAGAAAGCCAGACCTTTCCTCCTCCCCTTAAACAAGTCAGAATGTTACAGGTGAAACATCTGCATAAGCAGCACTTAGCTAAAAATAAACAAATATAAAAAATAAAAAGCCATACCTAGGTGGTGCACACCTACAATCCCAGCACTTAGGAAGCTGAGGCAGTAAGATTGCTTCAAATTCTAGGCCAGCCTGGGCAACATAGTGACTTCAAGACCTGCTTTAACTATACAGTGGGAACTTGTCTTTAAAAAACCCACATGAACACAAACAAAAAAGCAGTGTTACCTGCTTTCCAAGTTGGCCCCACATTCTCCTAAACAACCTGGGAATCTCCAACATCTCAGCTTTGGAACATTGTTGCTGTTCCAAAGGGCTGGAGCATGGTGTCTCAGTTTGGTCCCTTATGCCTTTGGAATCCCTCTAATCCAAACCTAATCTCTGAGGGCTAGAACATCATGGATGACCATCTAGGGAACTCCTTGGGCTGGCGAGTTCTCCGGAGACTGTTCCTTTCCCTGGGTGTGTGGGCGTGTGCGGGTGTCCGAGGATGTGCTGTGTTTGGAGCAGCAAGAGGTTGCAGACTGACACTTCAGATGTTAATTAGAAGTCCTTTGGACAGCAGGTATGTCGTGTATGGAATTGATACCTCTTCCACTGAAATGCAAAGTCCTTACTTGGGGCTGTACTTAGATGGTCACCAACAGGGACTAGCTAACAAATATCATGTCTGTGAGAAATGGAATCTATGGCTTTTGAGAATGAGAGAAACATATGTATGTCATATGAGGGACATTGCCAGGACAGTGGTACCTCAGAACATGAACTTAACTTCACTGTGGTTCTGGTTACAAACCCAATTGGTTATAAACTGAATCAAATCAATGGTTAGGTTCAATTTTTTTTTCCAGACAGGATCTCTAGTTAAAGCAGGTCTTGAAGTCACTATGTTGCCCAGGCTGGCCTTGAATTCACTATGTACCCCACGCTGGCCTCAAACTTCAGGTGATCATCCTGTGTCAGCCTCTCAAGTTCTGGAATTACAGGTGTGTGCTACCACACCCAGCCAGTGAGGCTCAATGTTGAGCTTATTGGGAAATCCGATTCATTTGTGACAAGTTGGTTTATGACTAGAATCACGGACGGAGTCAAGTCTGTGAACCAAGTGCTCCTCACAGTTCTCACATGTTTATCTCCCCATGTGGAGTTTGTAAACAAAAGCAAAATTTTACCAACTGCCTGTTGTTTGTGAACCTGTTTGCAAACAGAAGTTTGTGAACAGAGATAGTACTGTCAGTTGAGAAGCTGTAAAACATATGTAACTAACTTATGTGAGATAAAAATGAATGGTGAATATTTAAACTAACAAAATTATGACGGTAAAAGCCACATTGCAATTAATTCCCCTCAAAATCCTTCTCACTGAGAACACCCGTCACCTGGTTTTTATAACTTTCTTTTCTCCTCCTTCTGTCTGTCTCTTTTCTTTCCGAGATTATGTAGCCTAGGCTGCCCTTGAACCAGAGGTGATCCTCCTGTCTCAGCTTCCTGTGTGCTGGGATTACAGATGTGCATCATCATACTTGGTTATTTCTGTTTTCTTGCTCTCTCTCTCTCTCTCTCTCTCTCTCTCTTTCTCTCTTTCTTTCTGGAACCGGGGATTGAGCTCAGGCCCTTGAGCTTGCCAGGCAAGCATTTATTCTACTGAGCCATCTTCCCGGCCCCTTCTTGCCACTTTCTAAAGCAGTTCCAGAAGTTGTCTTTTATGTCTTTGTGAGATGTGATAAAAAAAAAAAAAAAAATATGGTGATGCTGCCGCCAAGTGCCGTCCAACAGATAGTGCTGTGAGAGCTGCAGTGTGGCCTTGCCTGCCTTACTCGGCCACTGGTCTGGCTCTTGTGACCACTGGCTCTTCCCCCAAAGAAAATGACTGTGCCAGGTAAACACTGTGAATTGATTCAGGACAACATGACAGCACGACTGAAGACCTTCAGGAAAGAAGACTCCTGAGCTGCTTCAGAAAGTGGCAGGAAGGATGGGATGAATGTGTTCAAAGGAGAAGGATTTTAGCGGTTAATGGCAACAGGTCTTGTTTTATAATTTCAAAAAAATTTAAGCATTCACCATATTTTTGGTCACATGTATGTTGTGTAAAATGTGATCAGTTTTTATAAATCATACTTATAACTATATAAGGAAAAAACCTGATAGGACACATCTAGCAAAAATATCAAGCGTGCTGCTGATTCCTGTAGGAGTATGAGAATTCTCACTTTGAATATCACATATGCTCTTAAGGTCAGAATGTAAAGAAAACAAGTACAGATCTTTTTTTTTTTTTTTTTTCAGAACCTGGAATTGAACTCAGATCCTTGAGCTTGCTAGGGAAGGACTTATTCCACTGAGCCATTTCCCTGGCCCCCAGTACAGATATTTTTAACATACGGTTGTGAGTCCCAGAACCGCCCTCAAAAACTGTTTGTGTAGGGTGCACTTCCTTCTGCAAGGTGGAGTCCTACAGAAGGCCACTCAGAAGTTGCTGGATGGCCTTCTTGTCACCACTTGATAACTTGGCAAGGAGGCCGTGGCTGCTGAGCTGCTGGGGGTGGGGGGTGGGAGGGGTGGTGAGCAGGTTGCTGAGCTCGCTGGTTTTTAAGTTGTGCGTCAGGGAGTCCCGGTGGTAGGACCCTGGGAAGGCGAGTTTAGATAAACAAACAAGCAAACAAACCCTTCCTCCTTCAGAGTTGGGGCCCCAGCTCATTGCAGGCTGGGGGAGACCCAGTGCTTCCTTCCATCCACCTACTTCTGGTTGTGTGTGCTTATAAAGGGCTACAGCGTTGCCAGCACAGAGGTCCAGGAAGGGCCTCTAGCAATTCTCTCCCCTGTGCGGGCAGCAAAGACACCGCTCCTCAAGGACTGGGCCAGACAGACAGACGCCTGCAACCTCCAGCCTGCTGGCTACTTGGTCAGGGCCCCTCCACCCTCTCCGCAGGCACCCTGGGTGGGCTTCCCCTGGCCCTTTCTGAGCTCGAGGCTAAAGGGTGCTGCCTGAAACTCCTCAGGATTAAACTAGACCCTGCCTCCTGTTGCCAGGGTAGCACTACAAGGTCCGGTGGCTGTCAGGTTTTTGTAACAAAAACCTAAGACAACCAGTGTAAGGTTTCAGTCCACAGTCACTTGGCTCTGTTCCGGCGCAGGCTGAGACTGAATGGCCGCCAGGGGGCGCTAAGGGCCAGGTCCCCGCCTCTCCCTGCCTGCAGCCACACCCGCACCCTACTTCCTGCCACAGCGCTGCTTGCCACACAAGTCCCTGCTCGCCCTGCTGCCAGGGGCCAGGCCTCCACTGGGGCTCAGGGACGGTCATGTTCAGACCTCTGCATGTGGGTGGAGCTCCACACTTCGCAGGCCTCTGTTCCCTGAAGCTTTTAGTACTCACCCTGCTTTACTGGTGTCCCATATGTCTGCAGTGGAGAGAATTCAGCGACTGTAAAGCTTTTTATTTTTTTTATTTTTTATTTTTTTATTTTTTATTTTTTTTTATTTTTTTTTGTCTTTTTGAGACAGGGTCTCACTATGCAGTTCAGGCTGGCCTTAAGCTCACTTTGTAGCTCAGGCTGGTCTCGAACTCACAACAATCCTCCTGTCTCAGCCTCCCGAGTGCTGGGATTACAGGCCTGCGCCACCACGCCCGGCTCTTGTAAAGCTTTTTATAAAGGAAAACTGAGCATTCCTCAGATAAGCACAGGTGAAGGGCCTTCCCTCAGGGCATGACCTGCCTGACAGGGAACCATTCACAACCTTTCAGTCTGACCTGTGATGACTCAAACCTACAAAAGAGCACCAGGTAAAGGTAATTAAGTGGACAAACAGAAGAAATAAGAGAAATATGTTTTTGTTCTTACTTTTTCTTCTCTACCATGTATGTATGTATGTCTTTTTTTATTTTTATTTTATTTTTATGAGAGGAATAGATTTATTGAGCTCCTGTCCAAGAGAGTGACAGGAGGGGGGCCCAAGCAGGTAGTTTCCCAGGAAGTTGTCTCTTCCAGGGATGTATGTCTTTTTGAGACAGGGTCTCACTATGCAGTTCAGGCTGGCCTTGAGCTCACTTTGTAGCTCAGGCTGGTCTCAAAATCCAAAAGACCTTCCTGCTTCAGCCTCCTGAGTACTGGGATTACAGGTGTGCATCAGCTTCTTCTTTACTATTTAAACAAGTGAACAAAACAGTACATACAGGTTGCTGTCAGGTCGCTGTAGGTTGGTATATGATGCACGGATAAAACATGTCCGACTATAACAGCAGAATGGAACTACATCAACAAGGTTTTTTGACCACTACTTCAATTATAGCCAGGTGTGGTGGCACTCACCTGTAATCCCAGTGTGCTGAAGCTGAGGCATGAGGATTACTGAATTCAAGGCCAGTCTGAACTACTTTTTTTTTTTTTTTATTTGTATTTTGTGCAGGGTCTCACCAAGCAGCTGGGACTCCTAGTGATCCTCCTGTTTTCAGCCTCCCCAGCTTTGGGATTACAGGGATGTGCCACCATACCCAGACTCAGGGGTCTTGCACACAGGGGTGGGGATGGCACAGCATGTGGTGCCAGGGATCAAACCCTGATCACTGAGCTTGCTGAAGACGGTGCTTAGTCCACTGAGCTATCTCCCCTGCCCTCAGTCTGAATTCTATAGTGAGACCCTGTCTCAGGAGAAAAAAAAGAAATTAGGTTGTTAGCAATTATGAAGTAGATTGTCATATAGAAGATACTCATTGAAATTTCCAAACCAACTTCTGTGAAAATATTTTTTTAAATGTATTATTACAAAGTTTGTGTGTGTGTGTGTGTGTGTGTGTGTGTGTGTGTGCGCGCGCCAGTAACTGAACTCATGAACTTGCACTTGCCAGGAAGGTGCTGTGTCACTGAGATATATTCCTAGCCCTCTTTTTTTAACTTCTATTTTTTATGTATTTAGTATAGGGTCTATAGGGTCTCACTACACAGACTGGACTCATAGTGATCCTCCTGTTTTCACCCTCCCAAGCGCTGGGATTACAGGTACGCCCCACAATGCCCAGTCTCAGTTGCCCTCCCAGCACAATCCGGGGGCAGGGCTGGCACGGTACATGGGGGATTGAACTCTAGCCTTCATTTTGAGACAGGGTCTCACTATGCAGTTATGCAGTTCAGACTACCTTGAGCTCACTTTAGCCCAGTCTGGTCTCACACTCACAATATCCATCTGCCTCAGCCTCCCAAGTGCTGGGATTACAGAAATGTGCCACCATGCACAGCTATATTCACAAGGTAATATGGAAATGGTCATAATTTCTATAAATCTCCTTTGGCTAGGCATAGTAGGATTCTGATTCTTCACCTCAGAGGATTCCTTTTCCTTTAATTTTTTTTTTTTTTTTTTTTTTTTGTGGTGGAACTGGGGATTGAACTCAGGCCCTTGCGCTTGCCAGGGCAGCACTTATTCCACTGAGCCATCTCCCCAGCCCCTTCCTTTACATTTGTTTTGTTATGACAGCCCAGCAAGCATGGTTGTCTTCCCCCTGCCTCTGGGAAGATTCAGAAGGCTGCGAATGTCCCAATGCCAGTGGTAATAGTTCTGTCACTCAGGTTTCTCCTTTTGTAATAAGTAATCTGTGGAGAGATGCTTTTGACTTACTAACTGTCCTTTCTCCAGTAAACATTTGTTCATGTTAATGTCATCAGAGAGTTTCTGTTTTGTTCTGTTATGTTTTTGTTTTGTGGCTGGCTCAGCCCACCCTGAAGGTGGGGCTGGCATGGCATGTGAGGCCGGGGATTGAACTGTGGTCCTTAAAGCAGGCGCTTTAGACCACTGAGCTATCTTGCCAACCTGGAGTTTCTGAATGTGTTATTCTTTTCCCATTTATTGGCAGGCTCTATTTCTCCATACCACTGCCTGATGTAGTTATACTAGTATGGAACGTGGGTCCTTATTCAGTGGGTGGTAGGTAGCCTATGATGTTATATATTGTGATGCTCCCTGGAAATAGATGGTGGGAGTGTCTGTTATTTATTTATTTATTTATTTATTTATTTATTTATTTATTTATTTATTTATTTATTTATTTGTCTTTTTGAGACAGGGTCTCACTATGCTGTTCAGGCTGGCCTTAAGCTCACTTTGTAGTTCAGGCTGGTCTCGAACTCACAACAATCCTCCTGCCTCAGCCTCCTGAGTGCTGGGATTACAGGTCTGTGCCACCACGCCTGGCATGTCTGTTTATTTATTTTTGAGGCAGGGTCTCCCTATGCAGCTCAGGCTGGCCTTGAGCTCACTTTGTAGTCCAGGCTGGTCTGCAACTCCAAATGATCCTCCTGCCTCAGCCCCCCAAGGGCTGGGACTCCAGGTGTGTACAGCCACGCCTGGTGGGGATGAATCTAATATGGTTCCTTTGATTGTTTGCTATGTTCCATAGAAAAGGACACTAGTTTCAGGGGACCATGCTGCTGACCCTGCAGAAATGACCGAAATAACAAGGACTACTATCAACAACTACATGTCAACAAATTAGATGACCTAGATAAGAATTCTTTAGAAGACATAATTTACTAGAACTGACTGCAGACAAAATGGGGAATCTAAAGAGGTCATTAGTGAGATAGAGCTGGTAATAATAATAAAAATTTACTTGAAGGAAAGTCTACATTCAGACCTTCCTATTAAAAAGGAAAAGAACAAATAGCAAAGTTTCAAAATTAACAAAAAAAATACAAGAGAAACATTTTAGCTCATTCTATGAGGCTAGTAGCACTCTGACCTCCAAATCAAATGGACACCACAGATAAAGGAAATTGCCAAGCAATACTCCTTATCCATGTAGCCAACAAGATTCCCCACAAAATATCACCAACCCCAATGCAGCAACATTTACTGTAAGAAAGCCAGTCATCTTAACAGAATGGAGGAGAAAAAGACAGGTAGTCATCTCAAGAGATGTAGGAAAAGTGTGAGGGACTCCAAGCTTTTGTCATTAACACACTTTACCAAATTAGGAACAGGAAGGAACAGCTTTGGCCTTTTAAAGGGCCTTTCCGAAAAGCCCACAGCCTCATCCTCTCTACCCAGAAGCATTATGTGCCCTTCCCCTTTCTCTTTTTCCTTTTGTGGTACTGGAAATCAAACTTGAGCCTTCCTTAAATGTCTTTCTTGGACCAGGGAGATGGCTCAGTAGAATGTGTACTTCCCTGAGTTCAGTATAATGAGCAAGGGCCTGAGTTCAATCTCCAATTCCACCAAAACAAACAAAGAAGATAAATAAATTTCTTTGTTTTCTTTCATCCTCTCTTCTTAGACAGGGTCATGCTCACTAAGTTGCCCAGGATGGGCTCAAATTTGAAACACTCCTGCCTCAGCCTCCAAGTGCTGGTATTACAGGGTGCTGCCATGCCCTGCCTCCCACTTTGTTCTCTGTGGTGAAAAGCTGAAGGCTCCCCCAACAGATCAGGAATAAGACAAAGGTGTCTGGGCTGGCCTGATAGCTCAGTGGACTAAAGCGCTTGCTGGTCCCCGGCATGCCATGCTGGCCCAGCCTGCAGGGGCACACTGAGACAGTGATTGAGGCTGGGTGTGGTAGCACGCCCTCGTAATCCCAGCACTTGGGAGGCTGAAAACAGGAGAATCACTATGAGTCTGATTTATGCAGTGAGATTTTGTATGCCCTGCGCTAAATTCATAAAAAAATAACTAAATTAAATAAAGATGAAGATGTTCAATTTTCCTATTTCTAGTCAGCACTATAACAGAGGAAACAAAATAGAAGGCAACCATTAGGAAGGACCAAAAGCCAAACTAAGCTTGTGAACAGAAGTCATATATGGAAAACTAAAGATTCCAGATGATTGAAAACTACATTACAACTCACTTGTGAGTTCAGCAAGGTTGCAGGCTACTAAGTATTTCTGTATTCTAGGAAAACAGAAAAAAAATCCTATTTAATGTCATGTATAAACAAACAAAATAGATCATTACCATACCAGTTATAAAATTTTTTAAAAGAACAGAGGTAAAGCACAAGGACCCAAATTTGGTCCCTAGTACTGAAAAAAAAAAAAAAAGCAGAGGTAGATTTGTGTAATATTTGATTATTCAGTGGTTTCTGTAATATGACTTTTTTAAAAAAATGTATTTAGTTCAGGGTCTACAGGGTCTCATTACACAGATTGGGCTTGTAGTGATTCTTCTGTTTTCAGCCTCCCAAGCCCTGGGATTATAGGTGCATACCACCACACCCAGTCTCAATCTCAGTCTCAGCATGCCCTGGGGGTGGGGCTGGTAAGGCACACTAGGGGATTAAACCCTGGTCTCTGTGTCTGCCTAAGCAGGTGCTTTAGTCCACTGAGCTATCTGGCTGGCTCTTTCTTATGACATTTCAAGCACAGTAATTCAAGAAAAATTGACTGGGATTTTTAAGTTAAAAAAAAACATAAAAAATGAAAAGAGGGGCTACATGTGTTAGTGTATGCTTGTAATTCCAGCACCTGGGAGGCTGAGGACAGGAGGATTACTGTGAATTTGAGGCCAGCCTGGACTACAGAATGAGTTTAAGGCCAACCTGAAGATATATAGCAAGTCTCTGTCTCAAAACTCAAAAGATCCAGGCATGGTGGCATCCACCTATAATCCCAGTTCTTGTGAGGCTGAGGCAGGAGGATTGCTGTGAATTTGAGGCCAGCCTGGGCATAAGCGAGCTTACGACTTGCCTAAACTCAGACTGGGGATATAGCTCAGTGGCATAAGTGCCTATCTGGCAAGCACAAGGTCCTGAGTTCAATCCCCAGTTTAAAAAAAAAAAAAAAAAATGACTAGAGAATTCTTTAAGCCGGGTGTGGTGGTACATGCCTATAATCCTAGCACTTGGAAACTGAGGCAGAACACTGGGCTACAGAGTGAGCTCAAAGCCAGCCTGAACTACATAGTGAGAACTTGACTAGACTGTATCATGAGACCCTGCCTACAAAACACCAAAAGAAAATGAAGACAATAGAACTGATTTGCAAATCATATCCAATAGGGCCAATATCTAAAAAGATCTGTCACAGCTTGTGTCTAGATGCCCCCCCCCCCCCGCCTCATTAGGTCATAGGCCGGCCGGGGTTTTGCGCACGGGTTTTTCAGGGGTGGCTGGCCTAGAGTATGACACTGGGATCAACTCATGGTGCAGTGCTAGGTAGGATCAAGAGCACTGGGATTAAGGGTGTGGAGTAGGAAGGCTGTGGCCATCCCTTGTTGGTTTGCTACCTTCTGTCTGCCAGGAACTGTTTCTCTTTTGTGATGCCAACTGCCACACCACCCTGTCTTGAAGCCAGCTGATTATGAACTGAAACTCTACATACAAATTGTGAACTAAATAACTTTGGGTGTTGAGTATTTTGTCTCAGCAATGAGAAAAGTAAGACAAACCCTGCCAAAAACAACAACAGGCAGAGGGTTTGGATAGAAAGATAATGAAAGCTTTACACTGCTGACAGGACCCCTTGGGGGCAGGGGAGGGAGGGCGCAGCCTGCAGGGGTGCAGCTGTCAGTTGTCTGGTCTGGCTTTGGACTAGGTTTCTTGGGGAGCGCCTGGCTGAGCCTACTTGGATCCATCGAGGCAGAGGCCAGGGCACCACTGCCCTCCCCACAGGGCGCCAGACAGCCCACCATGACAATGATCCTCTGACCCACAGTGTCAGTGCTGGAGGCTGAGACCATTTAAAGCATAAGTCTCATAAAATACAAACACAAAGAAGCTAGTAAGCTATCTGAAAAAAGAAAAAGAAAAATTGAGAACCATAGCACATACTGCCAAGTGAACAAAAAGAACAAAACCCCCTTTTTTGCACAGCTCACAGCACTTGAAGCTCTGAGCTCTGGCTCCCTCAGTGAGCAGCGGGGCAGAGCTGGCCAGGGACGCTTGGGAGCAGGGTTGGCTTGTGAAAGACGCCTGGGCTTTGGTTTACAAGAAGTAAATCACCCACCCTCCCAACTGAGCTGCCACAGGACCCTAAAAGCAAAACAAAACTGAAGCTTTCACTTCTACTTAAGTAGGCTAATGAACTGGGGCCTTCAGGCAAGCTTTGGCTCAGAAACATCGGGGACTTTTTTGGATGCTACTTAAATCATCTATGGCCATTGTAGAAGCAATTAATTTTAGAGCATGAGAAGTTTGGATTTTGATATTTGTGTAAGAAAGGTTCAGGGTTCAGTTAAGCCAAAGTAATGGATTGGGATCTTGTAGCTGAACAGGAACCAGTCCGACACCAGCACTGCACAACCCTTACACAGACTATTTCTCTGAAATTGGCAGCCAAGTAACTGGTAGAGCCTCTCTAAGCTAGGTGTGGCATACATGCAGCACCAGCACTTGGGAGGCCAAGGCAGGACAGTGGCCAGGCTCAAGGCTGTGAACTACACAGCAAACTCCACCTCAATACCTCCCAAGAGGGCACAGTAAGGTTCTCTTGCATTATCTACAGGAATCCTTAAAGAGCATCTTTGAAAAACAGCCTGACACTTATCAAAGGAATGAAAAACAAGAAAGGTTTGCTACATTATGGTGGAAGGAAATGTTAGAGGGAGTTGTGAACCCCAATTGTGGTTTCATCATTTACTGATGTCAAATATACACAAGGCTGGGGAGATAGCTTGGTGGTCTAAGTGCCTGCCTGGAAAGTGCAAGGGCCTAGGTTCTATCCCCGGTACTGCATACCATGCTGGCCCCATGCTGTGTCAGCCACTGGAACTGGGTGTGGTGGTGTATGCTTGTAATCCCAGCGCTGGCTGGGGAGGCTGTAACAGGAGGATCACTATGAGTCCGAGTTGCATAGCAAGACCCTGTGACAAATAAATCTTCAAATATAAAAACAATGAAGAAACACAAGCTCTGGAAAAGGTAGACTTTTAATAACTTTTTATCACCAGGTTGTCATGCAGTTACAAAGTGGTTAGAAATTTCTGAAAGGGCATTTATTAAAAAAAAAAAGCACTCATCCTTACATAAATAGTATCTAGTACTCCATTAGGACACTACATTTAAAATGCCTTGGACAAAGAATGCCCCAGTCCTCCAGTCTGCAGTGAGCGGGTGCAGCAAGGCCAGCGGGCCCCCAAAGCGCTCAGAGCCAAATGGGCTCCAAGCAAGGGCCCTGTGGTTTTCCTGGGACATTCTACCTCAACTGTGGTTTAATTATCAACACAATAGGTCTTCAAAGGGGAGGAAAGACTGATTAATTACTGTGATAAGGGAGTTATTGCATTCTTTGGACTATGTATAATTAGTTAGCAAGTCCTTATGGTTAACAAAAATAGTTTCCATGGCTGCAAGTAAGATGACTCTCCACTGGGTTTTGTAGTTCCTGCTGGACAATACATGACTGATAAGCTATAAATGATACTGTTATGTTATAAAAATACTAACTTTCTTCATTTATTATGTTTATAGACTATTACTGCTTGAGTCAAGGTTAGGCTTGTTAAGTGATTAAAGGCAATTTATTACAGCAGCATGTATGTATTTTATTCTAAAAGAATAAAATGCACAAGAGGAACAGCTTTTATTTTTCTTTGCAACTTGTGAAATTGAGCTTTATTTGTTGTTGATGTAAAATACTTTTACTCAAGTATCTCACTTGAGGACCATGCCACTTTCTCAACATGCCATGTAACTACCTAGGTGTGTCAAAGCTCTAGCTCACAGTGGCTTCTGGGTCAGCATGGACTGGGATCTGGGAGCAAGGCCACAGCCCTGGAGGAGGGGCTTTGTAGTTCAAGGCAGGATGTCTGTGTGGCTCCCTGGCACAGCTTGGGCATGATCCCATGGCCTTTTCTTGCTTCCTCTTAAAGGGCTGATTTGGGCTGACTGGTGGTCTACTAAGTCATGGGAAAGATTGCTGCGGTTATGTGTAAACTGTGAGGGCTGCGAGAGTACAGTTGGAGGGGGTGGCCAAGCAGCGGGCCACCAGTATCTAGGTGAAGGTCACACCAGCTTCATTGTACACTTTGAAGACCTTCTCAATGGCATTGACATAGGCAGCCGTCCTCAGGTCCAAGCCCAGGTTATATTTCATGGCTGTGCGCATGATTTGCTAAAACAGAGGAGAGAAAGGCGAAGACCCCATGTAAGCAGCTGTACCTGGAATACACATGGCACACCCTGGCCTCATTCATGGCAGGGGTAGGAGGCCACAAACTACTCTCAGCAAGGCCCAAGTCACCTTGGATCTTGCTATCTGTAATGGGTTATATCAGACACTTCAGAATGATTTAAAAGAGTGAGCTGTGGGATGACCAAAGTATTCCACAACATCATGATAGCCATAGCTGTACAGCTTTGTGCATTTAGTACAGGCTGCTGAATTATATACTTTAAAAGGATAAGTGTATGGCACTTTAATTGTATCTTAAAATATTAATAACCCTAAGACAGTGATGGAAACTGGGCGTGGTGGCACACACCTGTAATCCCAGCACTTGGGAAACTGAAAACAGGAGAATCACTCTGAGTCTGGTCTAGGTAGCGAGACCCTGTACACCTTGTCCTAAATTCGTTAAAAACAAAAACTATACCACTTTTCACCAATATGTTGATGCTGTTTCTACTCAAAAATCCAATCTAATTCTTTATAGAAAGGAAAGAGATGGCACCTGCTACGTACCCTGGCAGAGCGCTCCATTGTGTAGGCCAAGCCAGAGTGCACAATGTCTTTTTCCGATGCCCCCTGTTGAGAAAGAGCACAAATGTATCAAAATCACACAAACATGCCCCTAAGTCAAGGTAGAGCCAGACAGGCTCTGGGGTTTCAGGAAAGCCCTAGGTAATTTCTATAAAGTATCCACTGGAGCAAAGTAACTTCTTTTTTTTTTTTTTTTTTTTTTGTGTGTGTGTGTTTGTGATACATAATAATTATTCATGCTGGGAAATGGATACATATGTACCTTGTATCCTGATCATTTGACCTTTTCCTTTCCTTTAATCCCCTTCCACATTTCTAATAACTGTCCTTTCTTCCACCAAGTCGGACTTTGTACTTTAACCACAGTACAGTTATCTGTGGGAACATATACTTTTTTTTTTTGGCAGAACCAGGGATTGAACTCAGGCCATTGCGCTTGCCAGGGAAGCGCTTATTCCACTGAGCCATCTCCCTGGCCCACTGAGCCATCTTCCTGGCCCTGTGGGAACAAATACTAATGAAATAAGATTGTGGTAAAACAATGAATACACAAAGGTATGGACCAAGAAAACCCAAGGGTAAGCAGTGATGTCAGCTCCCTGCACTCAGATACATTCAGGTGCCGCATCAATGTCATGGTCCTCCATGTGACAGGAGACCAGGCATGGCACAAAGAGGAATCTGGGTGAAACCTCCAGTGGCGCTGGAGTACACGCTTACCTATGCTATTTAGCAGCACCACCAACATTAAAGGCTGGATGGATCTTAGCAGCTCTGTAACATTAATCCTGAGGCAACCCAGGACCTTCCACTATCTCTTTCCCAGCTTCTCTCTTTCCTACACCAATTATGTCTAAAAGCCAATTTATTTGAATAGACTCCTCTATGCAATGTTTCTTGGAATGCATTCTAAAAACAATTTAAGGACAAGAAGCTATCAATCTTAATGTGCTGCACAAAGCTATACAATACATCCTGCTGTGCCACTTCAAAATTACTAATAAAAGTGCTGAACAGCATCCTATTAATGTACAGTACTATACCATATGCATTTTAGAATCTGTTTACAAAGTCTACTTCAGTAACATTATGTGGTAGGGACCTTTATAGATACTGAGGACCAGTAGAAAAGAAAACAATGTGAACTGTGTTCTGATAGTCTATTCTGCTCAGGAGAGAATGCAAATGCAGACTTAAGCCCTGAGGCTGAGGAGGCAATGCTGCTAAGAAACTAGACCACAAAGGCAAGGGATCAGTGGAGAGTGAAGACAATGGAGGCCTGCAAGGCAGGAGGAAAGCCAGGGGGAGGTGGTGTCAGGGGGGTACAAGGAAGCATTCCCAAGCAGGAGGACTGCACCGTGAGACAAGCTAAGGCTGAGCCAAGGTGAAGACTAGACCCCACCAAGGTCACTGATCCCTTGACAAGAACAGGGCATGTATGGCTCTTTCCATACATGGTTTTGGTGGGTCTGTGGATTGAACTGAGGGCCTTGTGCATATGTGGCAAATACTTTACAACTGAGGGCATCCCTAGATCTTAAAATTTCAAGGCAAGGTCTTACAAAGTTGCCAAAGCTGGCATCAAACATAGAAGTAGCTGGGATTAGTGTGCCACCATATACAGCATATCCAACTCCTGGGAAGACTGGTGAAAAGCACTAAGAATGGCAGTCATAGGAAGGAACATGGCTAAAGACATGATTACACTGGGCACTGAATGCATGGAGAATAACCATGCAGTGGAGGGGGGTACTGGACGGAAGCAGCACTAGCCGGCACAGTGTTCCCAAGACTCAGGGATGGGTTGTGCAAGGCTTCGGCCCAGGACATGCAAGGGTGGAAGCCAGAGGCCAGCAGAGGCCAGATGTGCAGGTTCTTGAGAGATGTCTCTCCTATGCCAGAGGACTGTCAGCTCATAGGATGAATGAGGGATGAGGGGAACAGAGAAGAGCAGATGCTGAGTAGCCCCAAGGCCAACCATGTGAATGGCCAGCAGGGCCACAGCTGCATGGCAGGAGATGAGACTGGGCTTTGTGTTCCCTCTTTCCAGGTACAATCTGTGGCATGCATGCACCAGGTATCTGCTGAGTACATGTGCTGTCAGTCACCTTAGAAACACTGGGTCCTGAACTCCAGCTTTCCACAGAAAGGCACAGTAGTATTTTGTGTGAAGGTGTCAGGCACCCCACCCAGGGACCAGGATGGAGACTGTACAGTTCCAAGGCAGAAGAGCATGGCAGGAACACCACTGAGTATACAGCATCTTCATCCACACAAAACCCTTTCCCAGTCTGCATTTGGACCTTAGATTACTTCCCACGCCGGGCTGTCTGCTAACAGCTGCTATCATAACTGAGCCATTTTCCCATCACTATACTGTTAAATTAGATCTAACCTAAACACTAGCTACAACACATCAGCATGGAGTCATGCCTCTCTTGAATTATTTTCTTAGGACAAACCCCACGGCGAGGTTATGGCAGATCAAAGGCAGGGGCATCGAAAGCTCTTCCACAGAGTAATGCCAGTCTGTGCTGTTCTCAGAAGTCTGGCATCTTAGCACAGTGAGTCTGAGGCCACTGGCTGGGTAGGGTACAGCTTAGTGGCAGGGCCCTCATCAAGAGCACGTGAGGTGCAGAACCCCAGCACCCTAAGAGAATGAGTCCCTGTTTGTATTTATACCAAAGCTGGCTCAAATGTTTCCCAGGAACAGACTCCTGATACTCAGGCTGAGGCTGGAAGACTGTTAAACAGTGGAAGGCCAGGCTGGGCTACATAAACAAGTTGAAGGACAGTCTGTAATGCACAGTGAGACCCCTAACTCAAAAAAAGTAAAAACAAGGGCTGGGGAGATAGCTCAGTGGAATAAGCACTTCCCTGGCAAGTGCAAGGGCCTGAGTTCAATCCCCGGTTCTGAAAAAAAAAAAAAAATTACCAAAACAGTATGAAAACAGTTTACAATGTATTAATTTATCGAATCTGTCTTGTTAAAGTGTCTTAAAACTGTCTGATTCATATTTGTACTTCAATAAAATAAAATAAATAAATTAAAAAAAAAAAAGTAAAAACAAAACAAGAATACATTTTCTTTAACTACCTGAGTCCATATAGTAATTTCCTATTTTCATACTTCAGTCTAATGTTTACTCTTCATACTTCTCTGAAGCTTAAGAACATAAAATAAATCAGGGTGCAGTGGCACATGCCTCTGGTGCCAGCGCTGTGGAAGCAGGAGAAATAGTGAGTTTGGAGGCTGACTACATAGTGATACCCTAGCTTAAAAAAAAAAACAAACCAAACTAAGCCAAAAACTAAACCAAGGAGTCTAAATATATATGAATCCTTCATGCTATGCCAAGTCACTGTTAAATCATCTGAATTGCAAGCAGTGCAAAACGCAGAAGTATTAATTTTTTAATATTATTAATAGTCACTAGGGGGGCCAGGGAGATGGCTCAGTGGAATAAGCACTTCCCAGGCAAGTGCAAGGGCCTGAGTTCAATTCCCGGTTCCACAAAAAAAAAAAAAAAAAAAAAAAAAAAAGTCACTAGGGTGCTTATATCACTGTTGAAATGGGATAAAAAGACAAGGTCCAAAACATATGGGTTATACATGACTGCCACTCTGGTCCTCATCTCTCAACTCCTGTCTGTCACGTGGCCTGTCTAAAGGACAGGGAGCCTATGTAAGATGCTGCCCTGGTGTCTCCATACATACCGATATCCTGTCCTGGAACTCTGCTGTTGGGACGATAGGAATGGTTCCACCATGCTTCCCAAATTTTCTTTCTAAGCTTTCTTGAACAGACACTATAAAAAGCCAAAAAGTCAAGTCAAGATAGTACAGTACTAGTAGGAGAGAAAAATATAAAGCAAAACTCCCTCAAAGTAAAAGGCTATTGTGTAGGACCAAAAGAGCTCCAAACTAACAGTTTTAGCAATCTTCAAAACCAGTGCCATAAAAGAGTTAATCATGAAAAAATCCAGTTCAGAAAGAACAGAAGACTCTGCCAGTTTCCTATCAAATGTGAATACAGGTCACTGCTGTTTCCATAACACCCACTGCCAGGGCAACTGCTTGGCTCTATTAAAAGAAAATGCTGAGGAAAAGAGGAAACAGGACTGGCTTCAGCCACGAAAGCCAGGCCCTCCACATGGCCCAGTGAGGCACTCAGTGGGAGGCCTTGGGGCCCGTCCACCTGAGCAGAAACTCTGCCGCCTTGGCCTTACTCCAGAGCGAACACTTATCAAGAGACTCACAGGCTCCACTAAGAGTAGCCAGAGACAGAATAGGGGGGCACTCATGCTTTGTAACTTACTAACATGCAATTATATTCTGGGAATGCAACATCACAGAATAAAGCTTTGAATATAGATGTATGAAGGAAGTATGCCCTGAATACCTGTAAAGCAAGTGTGTATTTTTTTTTATCCAAGTTTCTTTAAGGCAGAACAATTGGCAATAATTGCTAAGGGAAAGGCCCTAAAGGTGTGCTTTCTTCAGGCTTTTAGCTGATCCCGAATATGACTTTTGTTTTTCTTTTGCATAATTACCGATTTCACTCAGGTTCTTGTGCTTGCCAGGCAAGCACTTATTCTACTGAGCTATCTTTGCACTGCCCACCTCCCCCCTCCCCTTTGCGGAACTGGGGATTGAACTAGGCCCTTGCGCTTGCCAGGGAAGCGCTTATTCCACTGAGCCATCTCCCTGGCCCCTTATCAAAAATGACTTTTGGAGAACGAAATTATTGGAACTCACTGAGCAAGTGGTAGTTAGAATCCCTTTCATATTTGAAGGTCAATCGGCCATAGCTGACATGGTTTAGATTCTTCAGCCACTCAAAGTAAGATACCGTCACTCCTCCAGCATTCAAATAGAGATCCTATACACAGGATGTGACAAGACAGAAAAGGTGGGTGTAAAGGTGGGTGTGTCAGTCAAACTTAAAATGAAAAATAAGAACTCCATTTCTACATGGTTGATTAAACCTCAAACTTCCCAAATATCTTATAGGATACCAGGAATTTCAGTTTATCTGAAGTTTCCATTTCTCCATCTGAGGTTTTTTTCTATTTAGGAAAAGGAAAATCATATATATATATAGATTGCATGATTATTTGGTCAGCTTTATTTATTTTTACTTTTTTGTATTTACTACAGGATCTACAGGGTCTCACTACACAGATCAGGCTTATAGTGATCCTCTAGTTTTCAGCTTCCTAAGTGCTGTGATTACAGGCATGCGCCACCATGCCCAGTCTCAGTTGCCCTCTCAGCACACCCCAGGGGCGGGGCCAACACTGCACCCAGAGATCCAACTCTGGTCCCTGCCTCTGCCTAAGCAGGAGCTTTAATCCACTGAGTTATCTGGCTGGCGCTTTAGTCAGCTGTAGTGAGAGCCTCTTCTCATCAAATTCTCAGCAAAGGGTGCTCTTCAAAAAGGCATCCCAAGTCCACACTACTTCCAATAACCTTTTAGCATGAACCCTGGTTTATCCACTGAAAACATGGCCCATGTCTCTTTCAGCAGCTTTTAGAGTAAAGCAGGAAGGGATGCATAAGGTTAAGAATTCTGTAGAAGAGCACTAGTCAGATTTTGCACAGCTAACCTCTCAGGAAGCTAACCACACAGTGAGAAATAGCCAGAAGCTAGAGGAAATACCCGATGAAGGTGAAAGGCTATGGTGATTATACTAGTCATGTGACCAGTCTTATAAGCAAAACTAAAAACATGGAATTCACCCCACATGGGGAACTTGTCAGCTTTTTCTTCTTGCTCCTAGCAGAGGACAATGATGATTCCCAATCCACACCAAGCCCAAGTCATACAGATAACTCACTGGAATAACCATGATGTTCCTCTCCAGGAAGATCTTATCAGCTTCTGGAGTGGTGGGTCCATTGGCACCTTCAGCAATGATCTGTAAGTCAGGGACATACTGAATGTCAGGAGCACCCACATGCAGCATGAGCTAGCAGCTGTGAAAGTATAATTTCAGAAACAAACTACAAGGGTCACTTTGTTTCACGAGGTGCACAGAGCTTTTACCCATTTCCATAGTTTTCTTAGTTACATTTTGGAAATTTGGTGATGGCTGCAGAACTCTGATTTAATATACTCAAAAGCCAGTAATTGTATACTTTAAATGGTGATGACAGTTATAGAACATGAATTATATGTCAATAAAGTTGTAAAAAGAAACCACATGGATGTTTAGGACAGTCCAGATGTAATGTCATGGCAGGTGCTGTCAATGCCTTTTCCTCTAGTGCTCTTACCTTGGCTTTGACTTTGGGTGCATTGGATTTGGTCAACTGCTTCTCACTGGCAGCTGGGATCAGGATATCACAGTCAGCCTCCAAGATGCTTCCTTCATATATTCTTGCCTTAGGGAATCCCAGAATTGATCCATGTTGCTGTAATTGATGAAAAAAAAAAAAGAAGTAGGTTTAAACATTCATTTCAACATTCTGAATGGTCAAATTATTGAGACATGAGCATAACATACCAACTTGAAATCTTCCAGTTCTTTTGGGTCAATACCATCCGGATTATATATACTCCCATCAGATTCACCAACACCAACACATTTAGCACCAAAACGATGTAAATATCTCATAGTGTGAAGGCCTACATTGCCAAAGCCCTGTGAAGAACAATTAGTTACATACAACACAAAAATTAAAGGTCTAGGACAGGTAATCTGAATAATATCTTGCCCAAGGTAAATCCACATCCTGTTATTTTTGAAACAATTCTCAAAATTCTTTTGCCAAAGGAACCACTGTACTCAATGGCTTTCCAACAATAAAGTTCCAGGGTGAACGAGGAACCTACCTCTTTTGTTAGATAAAATCTTATGATTTACCATACCACTGCCACCTGCACTGGTATGGTAAGTCCCTGTGATCTGAGGTCCTTTAATTACATAAAATATGGAAGAGAGCAAACTCGATTGAACTCAGGCTCTTGTGCTTGCCAAGCAAGCACTTATTTTACTGACCTATCTTCCCACCCCCGAGAACAAACTCTTTAATTCCTGGCACAGCAAACTCATTTTCTGAAGTCTAAATTTCAACCCAGCCTATGAATCTCATCTATGTGAGAGATATAAAATCAGTTCTAGCCATTAATCACACCAAGGTTCACAAAAATGAAGGATGTGTCACTCTGAAAACAATCATTCTAAAACACAGATTCTAAGGATCTAATTTTAAAGTTCCAAGTGTAAAAACATTAAAAAACCTTAATGTATGTTGCTTTGTTAGTTATTAAGAAAACATTTTTATTTACCTGAACAACAAACGTTTTATCTCCAAAGCCAGGTGTCATTCCTAAAATGCTCATGTAGGAAGCTTCATTGATGAAATTCTCAATTCCATGGAAAACACCTCGGCCAGTTGCAGAGATTCGTCCGTGGATGCCCCCTTGACTGATTGGCTTCCCAGTAACGCAGGCGTGTGCATTAATATCCTGTTAGAGGAGTCAGGGTTAGAGAAGGTGACACATCGGGCCCAGCTCTAATCATGAACCAGCATCATAAACTAAAGTTGAATAACATTCTTATTCGTTTATTTTTTATGTATTTGGTACAGGTTCTCACCACACAGCTTGGATTCGTAGTGGTCCTCCTGTTTTCAGACTCCCCAGTGCTAGCATTACAGCTGTGCAGCACTACACCCATTCTTGGTGTGCTGAGTTGAGGAGGGTGGGGTGGTATGGCAGGCATATCGTGCCAGGGATCAAACCCTGGTCCCTGGGTTAAGCAATCTCACTGGCTCTTCATATTCTTATTTAACAAATCTATCTTGATTAGCATTCTGCTTAAGTTTGTGAGTGAGACAGACTTAAGGCACCCTTTCACCAACAGGAACAAGCCCCACTTTTTAAACTTTTTTGTTCTTAAAAAACAGTAACAGTATATTCTTAGATGGGAGAGTTGACATTTAGGGCCAAGCACAAATAACAGTATGATAAAGTGGAGATAATTAAGCTTATTTCAACAAAGCTGAAGCCTTTACATTTTAAAATCTAACATGTGATTTGTGCATGCCACTCAGGGCCCGAAACAAGAAATGTTATGAACTTTTTGGAGGGGAGGACTCAATACTGTATTCTTCTGCCAAAAGAATTTTGAAATCTAATAAAATGCTACTTTTTTCTTTTGTGGCAGAACTGGGGATTGAACTCAGGCCCTTGTGCTTGCCAGGGAAGTGCTTATTCTATTGAGCCATCTCCCCGGCCCTAAAATGCCACTTTTTAAAGAAATCTGTAAAAGATGATACTCAAGCTCTCCTATGAGAGAGATAAAGCTGTTTAAAAAATGCCTGCATGGGCAAGACCCAGGGGCCTGCACCTCTGTGTATGAAGCAGCACCAGCTTGGCTGAGGAGAAGCCTTCACCATCCACCTCAGTCCTCCTTGCATGGAGGGTGTGCACACATTTCTGTGCAGAAACAAGCACAGCTAGAGAAAAGTTTATGGCCTCATAGGTAGAGCAGATGCTTCAGCCAGTAGGCTAAGTAGGAGAAACAAATGGCAGATGGGAACAGGAAGTCAGGGGAAACAAAGGCAGCACTTTCAGTCAGAGTCAAAGGCACAGACTTGTGGAGGCCATTCCCTCCCCAAGAACAGGATGCTGTGCCTGACTGCACACCAATTCCTACCCCATGACAGGTGTAGCTGGGAGCACTTAAAAGTAAACTAGTATTGTTTAAATATTTTCAGAGAGAATTTAAATTACCAACAAAAAGAATGACAGCCAACTTAAAAAAAAAAAAAAAGGCAGTCAAGAAAAAGTACTAAAGAATTAGTAGTTTTCCCAGAGTTTTCTTTCATGAATAATACTTATGAATACAGAATGGCAAACCTAGTGCCAAGTCTCTACCAAATAAAAATGCAAATGCTGTCACTGAAGGAAACACTGTCTGAGGCTAGGCCTGGTGTCAGCTGCCAGGCTCCCCAGCATACCTAATGCCTGGGATCCCAGGAACAGTGAGAAAAATGTACCCCCCCCCTGGGAGGGCTATACAGAGAACCTCGGGCACACCTTGAAATGCATGATAAAACCTAAGGCCTCTTCATCTAGGCCTGGACCCTGGGTCACTAGCACTCAAGAAGGATCTTCCACCAGTTCAGGCCAAGGGTTAGCTGGCAGTGCCTCACAAAACTACCTCTGTGGCACTACTGTCAAGCGCTGACAGCATACTGCCTACTGCTATGCACTGGTCATCATGCTGCTCTGCTCAGAAAGAATGAGTGCTCATGCGATTTGTGTCTGCCTAGCTAATGTGCTCCCATCTAAGGCCTAGGCTCAATCTCTAGTACCACATACTCATAAACATAAAAGATAACCTCAGAAAGTGTTTTTTTCATAGATGTTCTTTTTTGTAGTTCTTTTGGGAATGACTATTAAAATGAAATGCTTTTAAAAGCATATCAAGTGTATAACACAGTTTCTGTTTATTATGGATTTGTATACAGAATGTTATAAATGCTTTTGTTTCTATACTAAGGGCCATGAACTGCCTTAAGTGCACTGGATTAGGCTTCATGAAATTTTCCTAACAGTCTCATGGGGCTAACAGTCCCAGTAAAGTAAGTACCATTAGACAGAAACTTCACATGAAGAAACCAAAGCTCAGACACTCTGAGGCTCAGACATTCTCAGGTCATGGAACCACTAGGTGTTATTATTATTATTTATTGTATGTGTTTGGTACAGGGTCTCCCTATGCAGCTCGGACTCCTTGTGATCCTCCTGGTTTTAGTCTCCCCAGCACTGGGATTACAGGTGTGCAGCACCATACCTGGACTTGGTTGAAGGCAGTATGTCCTGGGGGCGTGGCTGGTGTGGCATGTGGGACCGGGAATGGACCCTGCTACTAGGTGTTTTGCCCAAGCTCCCCCAGACAAAGTGACATGGCTTAGGAAACATCTGACTTCCACATTCTTCCTCTCCAAGCCCCATTTCCCACTGGGGCCTGCCTCTTCCACCTCCAGGGACCTCATGATTTCTACTACCACATAACCCCCTTGTTTGGTCTTTCTCTTCTTGTCTCACTTTCCTCTGGGGAGCAGCCACAGACTGGGTTGTTTCCAGTGCCATTTTTCTAAGGTGGTAGACAGACTTCATGCCTTCTTTCTCTTCATTCTAATGCCCACACTTGCTCCTCTCCTGCCCAAACAACCCTAATCTTCCACCATGTTCCAAATGGGCTCTAATATAGGTGTCACAAACCTGCTTTCAGTGAGCTCTTCAAAACTTTAAGGTTCATGGCTTTCATTTAAGACAAAGTTCAAAGTTTCTCCAATTTTGGCTGGGCAGCGGCCTGGCGACCTCCTCAGCTGGCCTTTCCAACCTCTTCCTTCCCATTCCTGACTGGCTGCTTCCAGTCGCCCTTCATCCATGTGTTTCATTCAGCCCCAAACACTGGCCTGGCCATGCTATACACTCCCCAGCTGCAGTGTGCTCCTCCTCTGTACCACAGGGTAGAAGCTTCCACCCTCAAGGAGGCCTTGTTTGACTTTACCTTCCAAAGGCCTGGTCTGGCCCAATTGTTTCAATATTCTGGCACTTACACCAGTTGTTGTACACACATGACTCATGCTTGATCTTGCATGGACAGCTCTTCTATATCCCTTGTTCAGGAATGCCTGTTGCTCAAGGCTTTTTGTCCTCAGGGATAGGAAGGGATGCTTCCTCTTGTGTTCTATTCAGTACCCTGATTGGGTCCTCCTGGCTTTCTTGACCCAGCCTTGTCCTTTCTTTCTTCTCACGCACCCAATCCAGTCTCCTGGAATCTGTCATGCCTCTCAAGTGTTCCTGGGCATGATGATCACACAGGGTAAAACCAACATCAGGGCTTGCCATTTCTCATTGTGGTTTGCCTCTCTACTTACAGCTCCACAATCATGCCAAACCTGCAACCCAGCCCTAGAATTTCTCCTTCTACTCCTGCCAATCTCCATGTGCTTGATCTGAACCATTTTCAAGGCCTGGCCCAAACATGCCCTCTAGAAACCACAACTCCAGCCTGTATCACACGATTTCCATACTCTGCCTGGTAACTGTCTTTGCACCTGTGTAAATGACAGTTCTTTAAGGGAAACATCAGAGCACAATGTTTATTTATATTCTGGCATCTCAGCAGTGGTTGGGAAGACCCTGCCCCAGTGCACAGTCTATGAAAGCTGTAAGTAAAAGCTCATTCTTGGCTCACATTTACATTTTAAAAATAGAGAAAGGCAAGCAAAATGATATGTGAATCATATTTGATTAAGAGGGAGGAGAAAAATCAAGTGCTTCCCAGCTTCTCACACACAAGGCAGGAAGCCTTGGGCTCCGTGGATACTCACATAGTGCCCTATGGTGCTGGCATAAGTGTCCGCGATCCAGGACATCTCCCGCTCGCCGGTGCTCATGTCCGGGGCAGGCACATCAATGCCAGGACCTGAGAGCACAGGGAAAGGGCAGGGTACCAGTTTTTAAGATAAACTCTCCCCACACACAAAGATCCCTGTAATTCTGTAAGAGAACAAAGTCATGGCTAGAAGCCTTTAGACCTAATTTGGTAACTCATCCAAGTCACAGTAATGTTCATGATGTGTCTCATCACACAGTGAGATACACTATTAAGCAGCAACTGCTACCTCGGTGGTCCTAATGTGATAAGTTAGCTGCGCACAAGCGGCTGGAACTCTACTGGCACATGGGCTCGGTCTGTTGGCCTCAGTTCCCTCAACAGCAATCAGAGGCTAAATGACCATCTTGCTAACATGAACAGGACTGTGATTAGGATCACATGAGGGACAGCACAATGACATGCTCCTTATCACAAAAAAGAGGGCACAAAGTCACAGCTGAAGCCACTGTATTGGGCTGAATCTTTTTTATAGAAGAATAATGATTGCTCTGACCTGCTATTCAGTGCTTAGTATACATGCAGTTTTGGGCCTTCACTTTTAATTCCTCAGATCACAGCAAATTAAATGCTTGAGAATAAAAGGCAATGGCTTATTGGCAGCAAACAATGTCACTGAGGGCCACAGTGTGGACACTAAGAACCTGCGCTCAGGGATGCCCACTGCTATTTGTGAGGGCAGGAATCCAAGAGTGACAACTTGGTTGTGCAGTAGGCCATTTGGAATAAAAATACGCTATGAAGCACTACACAACCATTAAAAATGATTACATCCCTGTGATTGACTTGGAATTATCACCAAATCTAAATGTGTGGAAAAATGTAGGTTTCCTTTAGTCATATATATTCCTATTCTTTTTTTCTGGAGGGGGGAACTGGGAATTGAACTCAGGCCCTTGTGCTTGCCAGGGAAGTGCTTATTCCACTGAGCCATCTCCTAGGCCCCTATATTCCTTATTATCTTTTTCTCCCCAGTTTCCTTCTAAGTACTGGGATTTGTAGGCATGTGTGATGAAGCTCTTTTTTAAGGGTTACACCTACATTTTTCTATAACCTTTACTTTTTAACCATTAGAATAAGTATAATTCCTATTGTCTATAACAATATTGACCCAAGTTCCAGCTTACGTAATTCTGTGAAAGCTGTGATGTAATGAATGCTGGGCACGTCCAAGTCAACTTTGATATGCAAGGTATGCTTCTGATGCCAGTCACTACTACATCTTGGTCCTGATTCTGCAGACACTCTTTACTGTGCCAGGCCTCCCCTTAAGCTATCCAGTAAGCCTGCTTCAAGACGACACACCATGCATTGACTCTGCTGCTCCTCTTGGCTCCCTTCATCAATCTCAAGTTTAACCACATTCCTTTTCTACAGATACAAAAGACAAACTGCTCCCCAAGTATCCTTGTTTACAGCAAGGATAAGGGATAATAGGTTTGTTGCTTCAAATTAACAATTCCAATGGGCAAAGTGGCAGATCTGAGGCAGTTTATAAATAAACTTTCCTACATATTCCTTTAGACTGCCAAATGCAAGATAGCTTCCCCAACTAAAACAAAGGTTACTAGGTTCTCTTATATGCAAAAAATTTTTGGGGCTACACAGATTACAAGTCATTCTCCAATTACTGACAAATTTTCTAATATTTAACAGAGTACAGGTGGGAGGGAGAAGCCTACCCCTTTTGAAAGGGTGTGATGACTCTGAGCACAGTGAGAGCAGAGGGTAATCTTGGTATAGTGACACAAGGTCTGAGAAGCACAGAGACATCAGGGATCTTCAGGGGACATGCCAATTTTACACATGTGTGTGCTATGTATATATTCCACAAGAGTCAACAGCAACCTTTCCATGTCTCCCAAGAACCAGAAGAAGAAATGGCACTTCCAACTCCTTCTATGAGGCTGGTATCACCTGACAACAGGACTGGATAAAGATATTACAAAAAGCTACAGATAGACATCCTTTACAGTAGGAGTAAAAATATGTAGTTATATGATTGTCCCGAGAACTACAAAATGCCAGTGAGAGACATTACAGACTCAGGTGAACAGATACATCATATACCATGTTCAGGGGTAGAAGACAAGATAGCTAAGTCAGCAATATGCCATTAATTTGTCTATGGATTCAATATATTTCTATCAAAGTCCAAGCTACCTTTCTGGCAGTTCTTTTTTTTTTTTTTGGTACTGGGATTGAACTCAGGACCTTGCGCTTGTCAAGCAAGTGCTTATTCTACTGATGTATCTCCCCAGCATGCCCCTTTATTTTGCGGTACCAGGGATTGAACTCAGGACCCTGAGCTTGCCAGGCAAACGCTTATTTTACTGAGCTATCTCCCCGACCCTCTGGCAGTTTGATAAGGTAGTCCTAATAAAACTGCCAAGATTCAGACTAGGGGTTGGGGAGATGGCTCAGTAGAATAACCACTTGCCAGGCAAGTGCAGGGCCTGAGTTCAATCCGTGGTTCTGCAAAAAAAACAAAAAACAAAAAAAAAACAAACCCCAAAACCAAAATCAAAACCCAACCCTCCAAAAAAAAAAAAAAAAAAGACAGAAGAGGAGAAAAAAAATCATAATTAACTACGATAACAAGAAAAGCATATCAAGTAATTTTATTTATTCAAATTACCAAGATTTAAATTGCTTGAAAATTAAATAAATGGAAAATATTTATACATCATAAAAAGTATATTCATGTCTTACAAAAAACAATAAACACAGATTAAAAAAAAAAAATCAAGCAGGCCAGGTATGGTGGGATTGCTGAGTTTAAAGCGGCCTGAACTACAAGGCCCTGTTTCAAAAGCAAAAGCAAACAAAAAAACAACCGCCAAAATTGAGCAAACAAAGATTAGCTTCTAAAAGTTTACTGTGCTTAGTAAAACCCCTGCTAGCCAATATGAAGTGTTTCAGGAATCCTCAGATTCAGAATGAGTGACCACCTTGGGCCTGCGTTGTTCCCACCATTCTACTTCTTTTTCTTTCCCTCTCTCCCTCCCTCTCTCTCTCTTTCTTTTGCAGAACCAGGGATTGAACTCAGGCCCTTTCACTTACAAGGCAAGCGCTTATTCTACTGAGACATCTCCCTGGCCCCCTCACTGTTCTAGAGACAGCTAAGCCTATTCAACACCTCCAGAAACATCAGAATTCCTGCTGTAGACACAGAATAGCTGCTTTATTTATTTTACTTTTTTATGACTGGCTCAGCCCATCCTGTGGGTGGGGGCTGGCAAGGCATGTGGTTCCAGGGATCAAAACTGTGGTCCTTGTGCTTGCTTAAGCAGGTGCTTTAGACCCATAGCTGAGCTGCCTCGCTGCCCAGGACAGTTGCTTTAAAAAATACTTTACGCTTACTAAAAAAAAAAAAATTTACATTCAGTTATTACTCAGAGCCACAAAATCCAGCCATGTTTGTCAATGTTTCAGCAGGGAATGCACGACACCTATTAATCCCAATACTTACACCACCCTCACCACTCTTTGGTGTCCATGCTGCCTGCAGAAAACCTCAACTGTTTTCCATTACACT
This sequence comes from Ctenomys sociabilis, assembly GCA_004027165.1. Classification (NCBI taxonomy): domain Eukaryota; kingdom Metazoa; phylum Chordata; class Mammalia; order Rodentia; family Ctenomyidae; genus Ctenomys; species Ctenomys sociabilis. The sequence continues at coordinate 30,862 of PVKA01008057.1, read as the reverse complement.
TAGGTTACAAACTGCTCATAGTTTTCAGAAGAGAACCTCATTTCTCACAGAAAAGGGCAATTCTGTTTAGCTATGTATAAAGGCAGGAGTTTAAGACATTTACTCCTTAGATGCTTGTGCTATATGCTGAAACCATGTATAGCAATACATACCAATAAAACCTTTCTTTGCTAGCTCCATGGTGAACCTTCTTGTGATCTTTTCTAATTCACTGTCCTTCAAAGAAAAAACAAAGGAACAAAAATTAGGGTAGAAGGGCTGGGGATGCAGGTTAGCCACAGCACAGGCTAACATGTACAAAGTGCTGAATTCAATAAAAAATAAAACAACCAACCCTTGGACTTAAATTCCAGCTCCTCTCTGCATTAACTCTTCCTTCCCTGCCTCCCAAAAACCAAAAAACGAACCACTAGCTAGGTGTAGTAATCTAGGCACTGGGGAGACTGAGGCAGGAGGACTGACATATATTAGAGGACAGCTTAGGTTACAAAGTAAGTTCCAGGCCAGCCTGAACTGTATAGCAAAATCCTGTCTCAAAAACACAAAACAAAAAACCCCAAAACAAACCCCCCAAAACAAAAAACCTCTCAAAATTATCTGCATTTTCATTTAAATGGCAAATTTATTGATTGATTGTCTTTTTGAGATAGAGTCTCACTGTACAGTTCAGGCTGGACTTGAACTCATTTTGTAGCCCAGGCTGTCTTAAACTTGCAGTGATCTTCCTGCTGCGGGTTCTCAAGTGCTGGGATTATAGATGCGTGACACCATGTCTGGCTTAAATGGCAAATTTTAAAGATAAGAAATGATATGTATTTATTAAGGTATGATTTATATAGATTGTAACTAGTTGTATATATAACACTTAAGTCATTTGCATTAACTTGAAACTGATAGTATAAACAATATAATTATTTATTTTATTTTTCATCTTATATATTTGGTACAGGGTCTTACTATGCAGCTTGGACTAGGAATGATTCACTTGCTTTCAGCCTTCTCAGTGCTGGGATTACAGGTGTGCGCTACCACACCTTGACTCTGGTCACTGGCTTGGCATGCCTGGGGACGGGGCTGGCAAGGCAGGAGGAATGGGAATCAAACCCTGGTCCTTGTGCTTACTAAAGCAGGTGCTTAGTCCACTGAGCTATCTCACTGGCCCTATAATTTTTTCTTAGATTGATTTGTCTCCAGATCAAGTTCTACATTAAATCTTCAGATCATATTAATTTTTGAACATGGATATAAGTGGCTAAAAATGTGAAAGAATTAACCACGCATAGTGGTACATGCCATTAATTTTAGTGCTTAGGAGACTGATGTAGGATTGCCGTGTGTTTATTCATTATTTTATTTATTTAATTATTTTTATTGAAGAACAAATAGCAATGAGACAGTTTCAAGACAAATTAACAGGACAGATTTGATAAATTAATATATTGCAAAATGTTTTTGTAATGTTTTGGTGTCGTGCAAGGTGCATACATGATATTATACTCACAGGCATTATTATTGCAGATGTCTCTAATCAGTGAATGAAGAGAGTGTAGCTATATACTTAGTTTTTTTATAGCTGGATTATATCACAGATTCAATGATTAATACTTTCTACCTTGTTATCTCCCTAGTTGCTGTGAGTTTAAAGGCCAGCCTGGACAACACAATGAGACTTTGTCTCAAAAATCAAAAACAAGGAGATATTAACACCCTTAAGCCAAAGAAAATGTAGAGACTGAATTAAGCCTTCAATAATTTAATTATTAACTTTTCCCCCCACCCTTATTAATCTTTGAGACAGGGTTTCACTGTGCAGTTCAGGCTGGCCTTGATCTCACTTTGTGGCCTAGGCTGGTCTCAAACTTGCAACAATCTTCCTGCCTTAGCCTCTTGAGTACTGACTACAGATGTGTGCCATCACACTGGCTTCCCATTCCTTATGTATTTATTGGCTCTGCAGCTGGAACTCACAGTGATCTTTCAGTCTCAGCTTCCCCAGTGCTGGGATCAAACCCAGGTCCTTGTGCTTGCCAGATGGGAGCTGAGTGTACTGAACTATCTCCCCAATCCCATTCCTTTTGAAAACTCAAGAAGGCCATCAATCTTTCTGATATGAGGGCTACACAAGCGTCTAGAAATTGATTCCAAGTCCTTTGGTAAATGCTGGTGTACACATATACTGTTTCTTTTTTGCGGAACCGGGAAATGAACTCAGATCCTTGTGCTTGCCAGGGAAGCACTTCCTCCACTGAGCCATCTCCCCAGCTCCCAACACATACTGTTTTGATACTTACTGAATAGCTCTTGGGATTGATCTTAACACCTGCTTTAGCCCCTCCAAACGGTACATCTGAAAGGGAAAGCTCAAAGTTATTATTCCATATAAATGTTAAAAAATAAAAAGATGGCACTATACAACATGGGTTGAGTCTTCCTCACCAATAAGAGTTTTGGATTTCAGGTTATTTTTGAATATTTGCATATGCATAATGAGATTATCTAGGGGCCAGGGAGATGGCTCAGCGGAATAAGTGCTTCCCTGACAAGTGCAAGGGCTTGAGTTTAATTCCCAGTCCCCCCCCCCCAAAAAAAAGATTATCTTGGGGAAAGAGACCCTAACCCAAACATAAAATTCATTTATGTTCCAAATACATATAGCCTGAATGTAATTTTGTACAATATTTTTTTTGTGTGCTTGTGTTTTGACTCCAACCTGGAGAATTAAACCAAGTATGGATTTTTCTCTTTGTTTTTGAGACCACATACAGGCAGTCTCCTGTATGCTGGGATTACAGGTACCTATGCCTGGCTTATATGTGGAGTTTTCCACCTGTGGTATTAAGTGTTCAGAAAGTTTTGGATTTTGGAGCATTTCAGATCCTTGGACAAGGGATGCTTAACCTGTATTACAAAAAATGTTAAGGTTTAATTTTTTTGGTACAGAAATGAAACTCAGAGCTTGTGCTTGCCAGGCAGGTGCTGTGCTGCAGGATGTGCAAAGCTACATCCTCACTCCAATGTTTAATTTCAGAAAATTCAAGAAATAAACCTACACTGATTTCTTTTAATCTTGTAGTGTACATTGTAAGACTAGCTGAGTTGCAATGCATATTTAATCAGTGCTTTTTTTTTTAAATTGCTTTTAAAACAACACAAATGGTGTTTATTTTCCTTTTGTTACGATTGGGTCTTCTTTACAGAAAACGGACAGGAATTTAAAACAAAGAACTACATTTAAAGAAAATCCAGTGAGTGACTATTAAAAACAAAACACTTAAGAGAAAGATGAAGCCTCATCTCTAAAATGTCCTGGAGTGCAAACACATTTCCCTGCAGCTGTCAGGCAGTGACAGGTGAGCACTTACCAACCACTGCACACTTGTATGTCATCAGTGAAGCCAGCGCCTTCACTTCATCCACACTTACTTCAGTGCTGTAGCGGATGCCTGGGCAAGAATTATTTTTTAGAAGGGGCAAGAAAAGAAAGGCATGCATTTAGAACACATTTGCAGTAAGCTTTTAAAAAAAGTCACACTCTTAATAAGTGGTGCTGGAAAAACTAGCTAGCTCTGCATATGCTCAAGATCAATATTGGACCCATATCTTTCCCAATGCACTAAACTAAATTTGAAATGGATTAAGACCTAATATTACACATAAACATGAAATCTGCTGGAAGATAGCCATTGGTGTATGCAAAGACTTTATGGTTATGAATAGAACATGATTAAACAGGAACTATCACGAAGAAGCAACAACTAGGATGTTATCTTACTAAAAAGCTTTTGCATAGCAAGAGAAACCACCAACATAGTGAAGAGGAAACTCAGTGAGAGAAAGAAAAAATGTTTACCAGCTGCTTCTCAGATAAAAGTATAAAAAGAATTCAAAAGGAGCTGGGGAGATGGCTCAGTAGAATAAGTACTTCCCTGGTAAGTGCAAGCGTCTGAGTTCAATTCCCAGTTCTACAAAAAATTAAAAAAAACCAGGCTCCCAAATTTAAAAACCCACTCCAAAAATGGGCATTTGAGATGAATACATACTTCTTAGATGAAGAAATACAAGCAGCAAATACTTGAAACAATGTTCAACATCACTGGTCATTTGACAGAAGCAAATTAAAATGGATTTCTTTCTTTGTCTTTTTTTTTTTTTTGCCGGCTCAGAATGCTTTAAAGCCAGGTCTGCTAAGGTATGAGCATATGGGGATTGAACCACAGCATCCTCAGCCTGACTGCTTTGCTTAAGCACACATTTAACAACTGAACTAATGGGCAGGCCCCCCAGAAGCAAATTAAGATACCAAGATTTCATCTCTCTCTAGAAAGAATGACTATTATAAAACAAAACAAAACAAAACAAATGCTGGATGGGCTGTGGGGAAAAACCGAGTGCTTTTCCATTGTTGGTGGGAATGCAGACTGATGCAACCGCTGTAGAAATGAGTGTGAAGATTCCTCAAAAAAACAGGACTGGAGGTCACATTTGATCCAGCTAATTCCCCTTTTGGTATTTTCTCAGAAGAATTAAAAACATTGTACCACAGTAGTATATGTGTACCCATGTTTACAGCAGTGCACTTTTTTTTTTTTTTTTTTTTTTGGCAGAACCAGGGATTGAACTCAAGCCCTTGAGCTTGCCAGGTAAGTGCTTATTCCACTGAGCCATCTCCCTGGCATAGCAGTGCACTTTGTAATAGCTAGGTCTTGGAAACAACCTAGATGCCCATCTACCTAGGAATGCGTAAAAAGGATGTGGTCTTTTTTATACAATGGAGTATAATTTCATACACTGGACACTGGGGCCATAAGGAAGGATAAACTGAGACTTCTATAGGTAAATGGATGCAACTCAAGACCATAATTATTAGTGAAATAAACCAGTTGCATGTGAGTAAACATCATAGACAGTAAATAAGAATCCAAATGTACAACAGATACTGTAAAATGCAAAAAAACTTCATAAAAGAAAGGGAAACTGGGAAAGAGACAGGTCTCCCAGTGGTTTTTTAGGAGGAAAATATACAATACCTCGTTGGCAGCTTGAGGAGACCTCTCTATTCCAGGAATTATTAGCCAAAATATTGACTGAAGAGACAGTTCTTTTAAGATAATTTTATGTATGGTATGTATGACGTTAAAGAGCAAATTTTGAAGCTGAACGTTTTTGGTTTACCAGGAGAGTAAGAAACTACACAGCTTGGTATGGCCATACACATTGCTAGTTCCAGGTTCTTAGCCCGTGCAACACAGTAAGATCCTGTCTTAGAGAGAAAAAAAGGAAAAAATGACCACATACTACAAGTGTGCTCTTAGAATTATATCTGGCACACAATGTGTTTGCAGGTGAAATAATTTGTCAGCACTTGGCAGATAAATCACTGTAAGTTTTGGGCTAGCCTGAACTACACAGTGAGACCCTATATGTCTCAAAAAAGAGAAGAAGGAGGAGGAAGAAGAGGAAGAGGAGGAAGAGGAAGAAGAGGAGGAGGAGGAAAAGGAGGAGGAAGAAGAAGAGAAGAAATAATTAAACATTTGTATTTTTCACATAGAATTTACCTTATACACTAAGAGACCACTTTTCTCCCCCAAAACTATTAAAAATGCTGTGTGCTATAGTATATTATTGGTCAGAAACTGCTGAGCTAGGAATCTGGGTCTAACACCTGGTTCAGGGGACTCCAGCCCACAGCACCTGCTCACCTCTGCTGGCTGGGCTGTGGGTGCCCTGTGTGAGACATCTGGAGCAGGCCCAAGTGATCAGGCATCAAATTTCAGTTATCACCACACTATGACAAGACTTACAAGATAGTGGTCCATAGCAAAGCAACTTTTAATGTTTCTGCTGACTTATACACCAGCGGTATATCTATGACTATATGCTCTGAAGGGACAGTCCCGTATGTACCACTGAATGTAATTAGAACCATCCAGCAGTGAATGGCCCTTTAGAGCTTTCAAAGACAACAAACAGCCTGGTCACACATAGGTTCACCACTACTGGAACTGGCAAGACTCATAACTTCAAGTCTTGGCTTCAGTACTATCTCTGAAGGTAAATTCTTAAGGGTAGAGTACCCCCACCTTGATCATTTTTTTCTTTTTTGGTGGAACCAGGGATTGAACTCAGGCCCTTGGACTTGCCATCTTCCTGGCCCTCATTTTTTTCTCACTGCTCTGTTTGTACACTAAGTTACCTTAATTCTTCTCTTGTTTTCTCTAGTGGGGGAAGAGTTACTTTTCCTCAGTTTATTTTTTTCATTTTATGTATTCAGTACAGGGTCTTAGTATACAGCTTGGACTTGTAGTGATCCTCCTGTCTTCAGCCTCCCCAGCACTGGGATTACAGGTATGCACCATCATACCTGGACTTGGTCAAGGGCTCAGCAAGCCCCAGGGCGGGACGAGCACAGGATTCAGCCAAGGATTGAATTCCTCAGTTTAGAAACATAAAGTTTTTTTTTTTTTTTTTCAAAAAAAAGAGCAGAATATATTTATTGGGAGGAAAAAAGCTCCTGTCCTATAAAGGGCTGGAAGGGATACCCCAAGTAGGTGGTTCCCCCAAGATTTTCATTTTTAAAGATAGCTATAATGTAGCACATTTGGTAGAGAACTAAAAAACTGATATAACTAGTAATACTCATAAATCAAAGCAAAAACATCTAAATGGCAAGGCTAACATTCTAGACCTAGGTGTTAATTAGCAACTAGACCTTATAGAAGTTGAAATAAAATAACCACTTGTATTATAAAAGTCCTGGAATATTGTGAGTCAGAAATGGCTTTCTTGTTTGTAAAGTGAAACCAGGCACAGTGCTGAGAATCCTCTTGGCAGCCACAGGCACTTGCTGCAGGCTGTGGTGAGGAGGAACCCTAAAGGGAGGGCCAGTGCTCTGGGAATAAGCATGAGCAGGGCAGGGCAGGCCACCTGCCTGCAGCCAAACATGTTTTCTTCTAACTTTCTAATTATCAATGGTACATAAAATGTTTCTACTTGTAGAAATTGGCAGGTATATATGGTATAGGTGAACTGTTACTATGAAAGATAAAGCAAGAAAATCTGAAGGCGCATCTAAACATTCACTCTAGCAAAGTAGTTGTTACTCTTCTCTGGGATCAGAAACCAGAGACACCTATACATGTACACTGTCACTTGAAAAGTTCTTAATCACATTAAGGGACACAGAAACTTAAGTAAGACTTTAACTGCAAAAAGGAAGGCACTGATTACATTTGAAAACTCAGCAGACTGGGAGAAAGCACCACAATTGGAGGATGTGAAGGACAAAAGATGACGTACTTCTAAGTTCAGTGACGGGAAGATCCTTCCAAATGGCTACTGTATTTCAAAAATTCTTAATTTGAAGACAAAACTGTTCAGTAAAATGGAAATAAGTAATATACATTAAGAAAAATCTTTATAAATTAAGAGTCATTCAAGGCCCAAACACCTTCACTTCTCTCCTTTTCTTTGGGACAGATGTATAGGAGAGAAGGCTAATAGTGCACGTGGCCAAGGAGGAGGAACAAGGGCTCCAGACAAAGAGGAAGGCAGTCCAGCCTGGTGGTGTATGGCTGTAATTGCTCTTAGGAGAGTCTAGGATACAGTGAATTCAAGGCTGGCCTGAGCTATATATAGAAAAGACCCTGTCTCAAAAAGAGGAAGGAAAGCTAGAACATTTTCCCACTCTAAAGTCTCAGTCCCACTGTTGGCCTCCACTGATTGTGACATTACTAGTGTTTGAGAAGAGATTACAGGCTCTCTGGTGACAGTACTTCAGGTATAACTACAGAAGTGCAGCAGGAGCAGATCTTGACAAAGAACAGCTCATAGCTAAGCTAAGCAGCGAATAGGTCGATTATGAAGGTGCCAACTGCAGGCTGAATGTCCTTAGAAATGGTATCTAAAACCAAAGTCCATTTCCTCTTCTGTAGTCAAAAATCATCTGCTTCACTCTAGAGCAAAGGAAGGACTCCACCCCTGGCATTCAATCTTCATGATTATCACTTTCCATGAAGTTGCAGGAAGGGGAGGGGCTAGAACAAAGTTTTTATTGTACCTCTTGTTCATGCGAAGCTAAAGACAGTTATCCCCAATTAGCTGGTATGCAGATGTTTCAGAAGAACATTAATGAAACACAGGCTCCCAGCTGCAAACCACAGTGTGCACGCAGGCACCCCCCCACCGCACCATGGTTTCCCATCTTAGTTACCAGATATTTCTTAGTGTGCTCAAGCACCCAACAAATAACAGGTACATACACCAAGTCTTTCTATGAGAGATAAAAATAAAAAAACAAAAACTTGAGTTGCCATAGTGATGACAAAAACAAGCCAGCTCATTATGTCAAAAATGATTCAGTGAAAACCACAACTGAGTAGCTTGAATTTTTCTTCCCTATGCTAGCTGACTCAAAACCAAACACACATTCACACAACCCCCACAGTTTGATATGGTGAATCATTAAGTATTTATGAAAATTCAAATGTTTTTAAAACTCTCTAATTGGAATCTTTCAACCTGGTACAATTGATTCACAGAAATCCAATTTCCAGCTGTATTCTAAATTATGTATTCAATGAACACAAATTCTACCACAACCATAGAACCCCCAAACAAAAAGGTCTTTGAACTCTTCAAACTCATGTACTATACTCATCAGTTACTCATCTGAACCTACTTTCTCTTAACTGAGGAGCAGAGGCAAAGAGCAATGAGCAGGTAGTTCATTTGCAAGTAATGACCACCCGAACCCCAGAAGTCCTGGATATCAACTGAACATAGTTCTGGGTAAGAAGCAGGAGGAACAGGCACTTTCCAATTCTAACCTATTACTTCAGGCTTCTAACTATTCTGAAGAAACAAAATTTAAGCTTCTCGGGAAGCTGATAATAAATATTTTGTTTTTCTCCTTATCCTTTGAACCCCTATCTTTTTTTTTTTTTTTTTTTTTTTTTTTGGTACCAGGGATAGAACTCAGGACCCTGCGCTTACCAGGCAGGTGCTTATTCTACTGAGCTATCTTCCTGGCCCTCATCCTTTGAAACAGTCCTAAAATCCAGGCTGTGCTGGGACTTAATATGTAACCCAGCTTGGCCTTGAACTTGCAATACATTTGCCTGAGCCTCTGACTGGTGCTTGACACAGTGCCTGGCTAGCTTGTGTTGCTCAGTATTTAAAACTATGTAATACACATTTATATCTTCATCCACTGAAACTTAAGTTTCTCTTAACTTCCAATTTTCATCAAAGTCTTCTTTGTTGGAATGACCATTCTGGTAGACTTAAATGTATTATATGGACACACATCTATAGACCATGTTTTGTGATTAAATGTTTTCTTGTCTGACAGATGGAATATTGTTATTGTTATATTATTATTATTGTTACTATTTCTTTTTGAGATAGGGTCTTGCTATGCAGTTCAGGCTGGCCTTGACCTCACTTTGTGGCCTAGGCTGGTCTCACTCATAATGATCCTCCTGCCTTGGCCTCCTGCATGCTGGGTGTGTATGTTAATTTTTAAAGATCCTTTCATTCTGACAACAACTAACAGTAAACCTGGGCAAACTTCATCCCAAATAGGTGTTGGAAATTATTCAAAATTAGCAACTAGAAAGTTGGATACTGTTTAGCAACTGAACACAGTAAAGGGTTCCAAGGTACAAAGACTTGAAACTTCAGACATCCAGTTTCGTATAAACTATTTACAAGTCTAAGTGATATTTGAGATGGGTCTTCAGAGAGGTGGGGAATTATTTGGGGACAGGAAGCTAGCACAGACAGATACTGCAGGCTGAGTGGCAAATGTCCATGATCCCAGCCTGGGCAATTCAGCCGGACAGATCTGGGGTTATAGGGGTGCATCACCTCACCCTTCTAAAAGTCCTACCAAGTCAGGCATGGCAGCATATGCCTACAATCCCAGTGTTGGGGTGGAGCTTAGACAGGAGAACTGCTGCAAGTTCAAGGCCAGCCTGAACTACATTGTGAGAACCTGTCTAAAAAAGTCCTATCAATGCAGGATTTCAAAAAAAGTTTTCAAACCTTTTAATAGAAAAAAAATCTTTGAAATATTACTTCAATGCCTCAGCAACTGAAATAAATGATGTGCTAAAGAGATCAGTTCTGAAGATATTAAAGTGTAAAGCTGTCTGAACAGTCATTTTCAGGAAGAAGGTAGGTCTTAGTAGCTTCCAACAAGTAGACAAAAGCTGTAACTTTTTAGATGGGGTCAATGACAATAATCACCATGATGAGGGCTGGAACCAAAACTCCAGTCCAACTACATGCTGATTGTGTCACCTTGCTAAAGGACACCACGCTCAATTTTAGCCTTTGGATATCAAGGGCAGTGGTTCATTTCAGAAAGCATAAAAGCTACAACACACAAATTCCTGTGTGCACTGTGACAAGGCATCAGAGGATGCATGCAGAGCTCCTAATGGCATGCAGAGCTTTCAACAGTGGCCACCACTGTTCATTGCTTTGCCTCATGGCCTCATTGAAGGCAAAAAGTGTTAGTATGTTTTTGTTGCCACTTATTTATTTTTGCCCAGGCTGTGCCCAAATTTGTGATCCTTCTGCCTCAGCCTCTGAGTGCTGGGATCACAGATCACAGGTATCTGCTACTACACCTAGCATTAACGGAGGGAAATGATTTTCCTAAGCAGTAATAAAAATATAATTAACCAACAGTGGTAAATCCAATTTCTTCCCACTATCAGCCTGAAAGCTCAATTTACCAGTAAACTAGACTTTAACTGATACTGGTACTTAGCCTTGTATTTGAGATTCCCCTAATTCTAAGTGTTTTGTGAAGTGAGTTAGCAGTGTCTGCTTGTTAAATGGATTCCCACATACAATGCTAGGAAGGAGCGACTCTGATGCACACCTTTCCACTAGGAGCCGGTCTTCATGCTCTAACACACTTTTGGACACATGGTCTCATTATGTAGTCCAAGCTGGCCTTGAACTCATAGCAATTCTTTTGCTTCAGCGTTCTGAGAGCTGGGAATACAGGCATATATCAGGATGCTCAGCATCTCTAATACATTTGTAAGGAAGAGAAAGGGGGGTGGAGCTTCCAAGACATTAAAGGCCTTTCAAAAGCAACACAGTTCAGTATTTAACCAAAAAGTACTAGAAAACAACTACTTCAGGGCTAAGAGCTACATGATAAAAGAATTACCTAAATTAACTTTCAGAGATGTTAAAATTCTGTATCTTGCGATGCAAGATGCAGACATAGAGCCATACTATCAGAATATCAGAGTTTGCTCAGAAACCCATGTTCTGAAAGTTTGTCCATTCGGCACAGCAAAAAGAAAAGAAACATCTGGTTCCCTGCCTCTTCACTCCTGGGAAAGCAGGTCGACTCATCTGTAGGCCCAGCCCCAATGGGGCCCTCCTCTGGCCCAGGGAAGACCACCTACCTCTTAGGGATGATTCTCTAAGCTGGCTCCTACACACAGGTATAGGTGAGCACAGCTTTAAGGCTGGGGTCAGCATATCCTGACTCTGCATCCTGCCTGATTCCATCTACAGCCCATCCATTATACTTAAATGACTGACTGCCTTAGAAAGTTCTAAGACCAGGGATAGAATTTTAGCTTAAGTTTTAAGATCACAATAAAGTGGGGCAGACTTAAAAAGAAAGCAAACTGACCACATCATCACTTGTCCATACTCTTCCTCTGGCTGATCTCTAAGTGATAGACTTCCTTTTGAAAAGGTCGACTGGCCTCAAGCAGAACTGTGGCCAATAGCCAATGGAACACAGACTTCACTTTGAGAAAGTTCACAGATGTAGTTTCTAATGCAGTGGGCAGGAGGGAATATAGCTCAGTGAAATAGCACCTGCCTGGTAAGCACAAGGTCCTGAGGTCCTGAGTTCAATTACCAGTACTAAAACCAAAAACAACAACAAAACCCCAATGACACAAAAATCACACATGCAATCTCTAGTGCAGATTTCTTAAACATACCAGAACCTTGAACTAGTTTTCTCAAATTAGTGGTATATTCATTCTTGCTGAACAAATACTTATTTTTCATACCAGGTCTCAATATAAGCCACGGTTGGCCTTGAAGTCAAGATGGCTTCAAACGTGGAATATCAAAACCCAAAAACTGCAGGATCTCCCTTCCTCAGCCTCCTGGGTGCTAAGGTTACAAGGATGCACACTACAACAGACTTCCTGAAATTACTTTTAAGTTACTTTAACTTCAGAGTCTATAGCACATTCTCCTGCAAACCCTTAACAGGCAAATTAAGCAGATTCAAATGTGTTATTCAAAAAATGTGGGGAAAACTGCTATTATTAAATATTTATTTGCAATAAAGTACTTGCCAGTCACTTCCAGATCTTTAAATATCGCTTTCTCTTATACAAGTAACTAGATTGTTGCTTGTCTTCAACTTTGAGAATTTTAGGTAACTCAGGCATAAGGCCATGTGGAGGAAATATTAGATATAGAAAAGCTAAGGTGGGAAAAAGAAGATAAGGAGCAGATGAGCTTTTTTTCTTCGGCAAAGAACACTGGGAAAGAAGCCAGATTAGTTGTGGGAGGAATATGGCTAAAATGTTTAAGAGGGAAAGAGCTATCAGGACCATTTTTATCCAAATTACCTAATATATTCTAAAACCAGAGTGAAGCCAAGATTAACAACTTCCTTTTTAAAAATTTTTTTACTGAAGAGATGGAAGACAGGGCCTCAACACCCTGTGAGGACAAGTTCAACCCTAGCCTGACTTAAAAATACCTGGTCTCAACAAAACAAAATGTAGTTTAGGTGAAGGCCCTGGTTTCAATCCCCAGTACATACAAAACAAACAAAACAAAACAAAAAAGGCCTTCCTATATTTCCCATGCTGGTCCCAAACTCTTGGGCTCAAGAAACCTTTTGACCTAAGCCTTTGGACTAGCTGGGAATAAAAGTGCTGCCCATAAAGAGTTTGTTTTTAACAACCTATTTACACATCAAAAAAGACCAATTATTTTAGTGCAGAAAACCTCACTGAAAATAAGTTCAGTTCAGAATGTACATTGTTTTCTATAATCAAGTGAGGATGATAAATGTGGAACCTGAATGTTGAGAGCAAATTTTTCCAATCAGTACAGCATTTAAATGCTTTCAGTTACATATTTATCAATCCAGGAAGTCTTTGAAATTGTTTAAGATATTAAATTACTTTACACAGTCTAATTTTCTTTCATGCTACATTGTTTCACAATTTTTGCTACTGTTTAGTTACAAATCAGTTTTTGTATGTTTATGTGTTACACAGAAGAGAATACAATCCGAATCAGAGCTCTGGAACAGGTGATGCAATTTGTTACTAAATTCACTATTGTGGCATAAAAACTGCTGTGACCACTAGGGAAGACTGACCAACTAAGGGAGCTGCGACTTAGACAGAAGAGAAACTGGGTCTGGAAGAAGAAACAAAGAGCTGCAAAGAAACCAAATCAGACCCTGTAGAAAACCAAACGTACAGGCTTGTATATCTTTGAAGGGACTGGAAAATGCTGCCAAAAGTAGCAAAACACACTCAATGCATATTTCATAGAAGCACTGTAATTTAGCCTAGATTTGGTACTCCTTGCCTGTTCCTTCAACATCCTTGTCTGCTTAGCTCCGTGTTCCTGGCCTAGGGAACAAGAGTGGTAGGAAGAAGGCAGGCAGTGCAGGAAAATGACAGTTTGTTCATTTTATATAGTTTTGGAGCTGGAAGGGAAATTAGAGGTCAAAGTGACTCCAACCGCTTCTAGCATAGGAAACGGCAAAGCTAAAGGGCAATTAGGCTCCAAAGGTAAACCCTAGGTGTGGGTGGAGTCAATGCAAATTTAGTGTATCATTAAACCAGTGGTAACAACCTTTGTCCGACCATCGGGAATACCATCACAGCTGAAATTTTCGGGTAAGGAAAGGATTTCTAAAAAAGTGCCCTTTCAAGTCAGCAGGCATCAGAAAGCCAGTCACTGAGTTGAGGTAGACAAAGGGCCTAGCCCAACCCCCCGCGCGGTTCATTCGCCAACCCACCCGTAGCGATACTCTACTCCTCCCCGGCTCCTTAATTTTTTTTTTATAACAATAAGAAAGAGGTTTTGTCCTCTTTTAAGTTACTTTTCAGCACCTTTCAAGATGTACAGTACTTTGCAATATATTGGGAGGTGGTGGTGGTGTGGGGGAAGCTTTCATTTGCCCCAAGAAAGCAAATTTGATCACAGAAACTAAATCTGCAGAGATCCCAAACTCGAAACTATAGGATATCGCGGTAATTACCAAAGAGTACCGGACTTTTTTTTTTTTTTTTTTTTTTTGTATTTATCTTTTCTCATACTCTGATCCGCACTGGGCGGGACGCGTACACACCCCCAGGTCTGATTCGTTCCGTAGGCTGGCGAGCCACGGTGTGTGTAACATCAGGACGCCCGCTATTACTGGTAGAGATTTTATCCTACTAGAATTTGGGAAGGGGCACCAATGCACACCACCAGAATGTAAAAATAAATCACATTTTTACATGAGCTAAGTAGAAATTCCTTCGGTCAGTAGAACTACCGAGATAATTTCTTGTTTTCTATATTATCTGTCACTGATGTTGCAAAATGAACACGTCGGAAAACTTCAGGGTCGCACTGGGGGAGAATCCTACCGTAGGCGCCCACGGCCCGCAGCCTTGGAAGGGCCAGTCACCGATGCTTTTTTTACAAGTGCATTTCGGCGGGGTACCCCACCCCATCCCACGATCCCGGGCTGGAGTACTGTCAGCTTTGCAGACAGCATCGGTGCAGCAAGGGCCCGGGAGACGAGGGCGGGCCGCCGACGTGGAAGTTTTAGGGCGGAAAACCGCTGTCCAGAGAGCCTGCCACGCCCGGGCCGGGGGAGGGGCCGGCGGGGACACGCTCACCTCCCTTGCAGGGCGTGCGGTGCTGGCTGTGCTGGGCGCGGTAGCCCTCCACGACCTCCCAGGAGCCGTCGTCGCGCCGGATAGGAAAGGACACGCTCAGCACGTGGTTGCAGGGCTTGATGATGCGCAGGATGCCGCGCACGCGATTGCGCTTCTGTTCCTCGCTCTCGCGGGTGCGCAGGTCCTCCACCAGCTTGTCCTCTACGATGTTGGCGCCGCGGTCGAAGAAGCCCTCCACCATCTTGAAGAAGTTGGGGTCGTCCTCGCGGTCGGCAGCCGCCTCGCTGTAGCGGCGGCTGGGCGTCCCGAGGGCGGGCGGCGGGGCGGCAGGCGGCGCGCGGGCCCAGCCGCCGAACAGCGCGGCAGGGTCGGCGGCCGAGGCCAGCGCTGAGGGCCCGGCGCGCGGTAGGAGCAGCGCCTCGCCCAAGCGGCGGTACATGGCGGCGGCGGCACTGCGGCTAACCGGGCTGAGGCGAACTGAGCTGAGGCGAGGAGGAAGCGCCCGCTGCCCGCTGCCCTTTTAAGCCGCAGCTTCCTGCCCCGCGACTGTCCCCTCCCCTAGACTGTTGTCGCCGGACGGGGAGGCCGGGCTTCGGGCGCCGCGCCTCCCAGGGCGCGGGCCTCCGCCACCACCTAGCCCGGCCTCCCAGCAGCGGCGCAGGTCTGGCTGGCAGGGGCGGGGGGGAAGGAGCGCTGCGCATGCGCGCTGCCCTGTGGACCTGAGTGCGCGCGCACGCCCGGGCCCTGCGGGCTCTCAGGTACGCGCCTTGGGAGGGGTGGTTGGTGGTAGGGCGGTTGGGCTCTAGGCTTGGGGTTTGGAGCCGCGGGGCGGGGAGCATGGAGGAGTAGGGGAGGCCGCAGCCTGGCCACTGGCCCGAGGCCTGTGAGTCACCGCCACTGTTTTGCTCAGCTAGGATAGTGGTGGCGTGTGTGGGCCCGGAACCGAGTGTGTGAGCCCCGCGCCCAGCCGGAAGGCGATGCCGAGCCCGGTGCGGAGAGGCTTGATTCCGCCCAGTCCCGCGTGGAGGTACCGGGCATGCCAGGCCGCCCGCTTTTTGCCATGGCGGCTGTGATGTCCATTGCAGTCTAGCGCTAAGCAGACGTTTCAGGAGGCATAGCGTTGTCGTCTCCTGCGGTTTGCTGGCTGTTTCCCCTTTACAGAATATGGGACAGAGTCTCGCCTGTAGTTCAGCTGGTCTCGAACTCGATCATCCTGCCTCGTCCTCTGTGGGTGCCTCGTCTTCTGGGTGCGTGTGCCACCACAGCGGGTAGAATCACACCGCTAGAGAGTCTATCTAAAGTAGGGGCTGGGAAAATAGCCCAGCGACATAAGTGCAAATCGACCCCAGGAACAGCTGGGGTGGGGGGAGTGCTTGTTGGTTAAGAGGTTAAGGACTTGAAATCTTGAGCGTTCAGTTTCATACTTGGACAGGCAGTTGAGCCTTAGCTATCCAAATCCCCGTGGTAATCTACCCACCAACTTTTGATGATTTTTAATATTTCACTGTACATTTTTCAAAACAAGTAGATTTGTAGTAATTCATACTTGCAGTCTAATGATTACGTTCATTGTGCACATGTGTAGGTACATGTGCACATAGCCTATCTTAATTTTTTTTGCCATTTGAGACAGGATCTTGGGACCGGGGAAGTAGAGTAGAATAAGAGCTTGCCTGGTAAGCGCAAGGGCCTGAGTTCAATCCCTGGTTCCGCACAAAGAGAGAGAGAGAGAGAGACAGACAGACAGACAGGAGACAGGATCTCAGGATCTCAGGCCGTTCAGGTCGGCCCTTGAACTCACTTTGTAGCCCAGAATAGCCTCCAGTGATCCTCTAGCCTGAGCCTCAAGAGTGCAGGGATTATTGCCCTATCTCACCACACCCCACTTAATTGTTCTTACTTCCCCTTCTGTTAGTCATCTGTTAATGGTTTTATTCATCTCTGAAAGAGAAAGTTAAAATGTAAGGTGACCATCTAGATTGGTTACTTTTAAGGGCAACTATCTCCATGTGTTCTGCAACAAAAGTTACCTCTTCTTACAGAGGAGGCTTACATTTTGCCTTATTTGCTAAATAAATGATAGCTTTTACTTATGTTTGTGTAGAGTTTTACTATTAAAAAGATCCTCTGACCTGTGGCCTGAATTTGTCTAGATAGTCACAAGATGACCTTAGTGGTCTTTTTTCACTTGGTAGCACTATAATTTATTTTCACTTCACATTGTTAAAAACTGAAACACACCTCCCAAAGTTAACAAACAATCAAATCCCTAAAGTCTGAGGTTTTCAAGGCCTTAGCCTCACTATGATACACAAATAATATTCTAATTACATTGTTTGATAGATTTTGAGGAAGGTGGCTTAAAAGCTTAGTTTTATCTCATTTATTATTATTATTTTTTAAATAAACCCAGCCTACAGAATGATAAATATTTAACTTTGCATTTTCTAGGACTTCTTTGCCTGAACTGAAGTGGATTTGAAGAACTTTTGGAAGAGGTTAGGCATATAGCTGTGAAAATTTTTTGTTGATCATGTCTTTTTTTTTTTTTTTTTTTTTTTGTCTTTTTGAGACAGGGTCTCACTATGCAGTTCAGGCTGGCCTTAAGCTCACTTTGTAGCTCAGGCTGGTCTCGAACTCACAACAATCCTCCTGCCTCAGCCTCCCGAGTGCTGGGATTACAGGCATGCGCCACCACGCCCGGCTGTTGATCATGTCTTGCAAAGCAGATTTTTTTGGAGAAAATTTTCTTATAAAACAAAGTCAAAATCCTTATGTTTTACAATTATTTGTATAAAAATAAATTAAAAATAATAAAATTATTTGTAAGTTGTAAAAACAATTCAAATTGCAAAGATACTTTTAAAAAGGTGAAGTTATCTAGCTGCACCCCCTCTATTCCCATTTAATGTATAGTTAGAGTTATTTCTTTTCCTTCTGAAGAAGTTTGTGCTAAGTTCCCACTGTAACTCAGGGTAGTCTCAAAGCTGCAATCCTCCCTCAGCCTCCCCAGTACTGGAATTACAGTGTGTGCCATCACACATGACTATAATTCCCATTTTTTAATTTATTTGGGGCATTACTGAGCATTGAAACCTAAACCTTCATACTGAGTTATACCCTTAAGCCCTTTTTATTTATTTTTGTCTTTTCGAGATAGGGTCTTGCTATGCAGTTCAGGCTGGCTTTGAACTCACTTTGTAACCTAGGCTGGTCTTGAACTCAAGTGATCCTCCTGTCTCAGCCTACTGACTGCCTGCTAGGATGGTAGGCATGTGTCATTATGCAGCCAGCCCTTTTTATTTTGAGAAAGGTTTTAAATTATTAAATTACCAGACAGGGCTCCAGATTAAGCTCTTATCTCAGCCTCCCTGAGTATCAGGATTGCAGGTGTGTACCACCATGCCTGTTTTGTAATGTCAGTGCAACAGAAATGCAACAGTAATCAAAGGGATTGGGAGACTGAGGCAGGAGGATCACTATGAGTTCAAGGCCAGCCAGGGCTATATGATGAGTTCAAGGCCAGTCTGAACTCTGTAGCAAGAATCTGTCTCAAACAACAACAACAAAAAACAAAATAAAATGTTAAATGGGCAGGTTATTAAACCAGATATATATAATAATAGCATAACCTCTGTCTCTAGATTTCTTTATTCTGGACATTTCACTTGAATGGAATTTAAGTGCTTCCTCTCCTGTAGCATGATATTTCCCAGTAGCATGGAAGCCTATGCCTACCTACCTATGACTTGGGTTTCTTCTGTGGCTGAGTAGGAGTGATCCTGGTGGGGCTGTCTCCACATTGTGCTATGTGTGGGTTTGCCTGACAGCACTACAGCCCAGCCCTGGACCACTTTAATTATCTATGGATGTTTGGATTCTTTTAAGTATCAGGAAGGTCTCTGGTGTGACTTGGACAGGCTTGGTTTCCTCTCAGCTGTGTACTTAGGAGTAGCATTGCTGGGTCCTGTGATGTCTCTGACTCTGACTCTGTTGAACCTTTTCAGGATCCAGCAGGTCTTTTCCCATAGGGCCTGTGCTTTTTAAATTCCTACTAGCAGTGTATGAGATTCTGGTTTTACTTGTTATGTGTTTTTCTTTTTTTAGCCCTGCTAGAGTTTGAACGTTTTACAAGTGCTCTTTATTGAGCTATATCCCAGCCCTTTTATTTTCCAGCAGAATCTTTCTTTTCTTTTCTTTTTAATTTTCCTTTCTTTGTTTTCTGGAGACAGAGTTTTACTATGTATCCCAGGCTGTCTTGAATCTGGCAATCCTCCTGCTTCAGCCTCCTCACCATGCCTCAAAGTGCAACAATTTTTTTAAATTGTCCAGGCTGGTCTCACACTTTTTATCCTTCTGCCTTAGTCTCCCAAGTAGCTGGGATTTCATGTCTTTTTTTTTTTTTTTTTTTTTTTTTTTTTTTTTTTTTTTTTTTTTTTTTTTTTTTTTTTTTTTTTTTTTTTTTTTTTTTTTTTTTTTTTTTTTTTTTTTTTTTTTTTTTTTTTTTTTTTTTTTTTTTTTATAAAAATGTTTATATTCTTTGCTCATTGTAACATAGGGTTGTTTGCCCTTTTATTGTTGAGTGCTAATAATTTTTTATAAGTCATTATGAAATGTGTGATTTCCAGCATTTTCTTCCATCCTGAGACTGGCTTTTTAGATTTTTTTTTTTTTTCCTATAATTCAAGCTGGCCTGGAACTCACTCTGTATTCCAGGCTGGCCTTGAACTCATAGCAGTCTTCCTTCTTCAGCCTCCTGAGGGCTGGGAAAAAGGTATCTCCCACTATGCCCAACTTATTAACTTATTATATAGAACAAAGATTCTCAAACTATTTTGTCTCTTTACCTTCTTGTGTGTAAGTTATGAATGTGGACTTAGAAATAATTTAATGAACATCAAAATTTGTTTTCCTATAAAGTTATTTGGTTCATATTTAACATTGTTACCCTTTCTAGAATTTTTACTTTATTTTGAGGCAGGGTCTGTCTGGCCTAGTCCCGGCTAGTCTTGCGCTTAGTGTGTTAGCCTAAGCTGGCCTCAAACTCCCAGTGACTCTCTTGCCTTAGTCTCCTGAGTGCTGGACTTGTAGGGGTGCACTACCATGCCTGGCTGTTCTAGGATTTTGAAAGTGATACTAATCCAGTTGATATCATGAATCAAATCCTTAAATTTCCAACAAAGACTTTGAAAACAAGCAACAAAAAATCTTGACTTTTTTAATCCTAATTTTATTCCTAATTTTCATGGGTTTTAGTTCACAAGTACTAGTTAATACTTCATCTGTGAACTGTGTGAGGGTGGGGAGACAGGGACTAGCTGGCCTCAGCACTGAGGCAGAAAGATTTTTGCAAGTGAAGACCAGTCTGTGGCTACATACTGAATTTAGAGGCCAACCTGGACCATATAGTGAGACACCATCACAAACAAACAAACAAACCCAAAAGAAACAAAGCATATATTTTGGTTAAAACAATTTGATCAATGCAGTAGTTGATAGCTGGATAGGAAAGAAGCAGTGAATGCAGAGCTTAGAGAGAAACAAGACCATGGTTTTGAAATACAGGGCAGGCTACTGTGGCCCCTCATAGCAGGTTGCCTGCTGCTGGCAAGTGTCCTTTCTGTTGCTTTTTCTTCTTTTGCTCAGCCCGAGCTTGACCTGCAGAGCTGGTTTATCCCGCACTCTTCACTTTAACTTTCTTAAATAAACTTGGCCACTGCTTGTTGGGAAGAAAATATCATATATATGTTATATATGATATATGTATGTATAATATAATATAATATAATATAATATAATATAATATAATATAATATAATATAAATGATGGTGCCAGGTGTATATTACCCCAGCCCAGAGGCTGAAGGATTTCTGCCAGTCAAGGACAGTCTGGGGCTGCATACTAAATTTAAAGGCCAGTCTGGACCATATAATAAGACACCATCACAGAACACAAACATCAACCAAAATAAACAAAATGTAGGGGAGCATATGCTTGGGTTAAAACAATTTGATCAGCGCAGTAGTTTGGCTTAAATGATAGTGGGCTGGAAATGAATGTCCTTGAATTTGGTACATGATGGGTTGTTGGTTACATTTTTTGTGCCCATAAGCTTTCAGGAAAACTTTTTCTAATATTTGCTTTTGTGTTTCTGATTTCCTGAAAAGTTTATAAAATATTGACCTTTTTTCTCTTTAGTGAGTATGCTTTTTTAAAAACAGAAAAGAAACTATATCAGAAAAGATCTGAAGTCTTCAAGGTTTGTAATCATTTTTCCTCAAAAACAATAACCAAAAACCTGTCTTTTCCTTAGAAGTCCATTACTGGTCATATCTGTTTGGCTCGGTGTCTAGATTTTCTTTCCTTTAAAAAATTTTTTATTTATATATTTATTAATTGGATATAGGGTCTTGCTATGTAGCTTGGGCTTGTAGTGACCCTCATGTCTCAGCCTCCCCATCCAGTTTTTTTGGCTGGCATGGCATGCCTGGTGTTCTGGGGCTGCACGGCATGCAGTACCAGCGATCAAACTTGGGTCTTTGTTCTTGCCAGGCAGGTGCTTAGACTGCTGAGCTATCTCCCCCAGCCCTAAGTTTTCATTTTGCTGTATAATATTTAAGGTGGATTTTATTAATACTTCCTATTTAATGATTCCATGTTATGAGTAAACACGAAAAATCTGGGTATAATCTTTATTTCTGTAAGTAGTTCTTAAAAATTTCTTTACATATATTTTAAAAATAATTGTGTTAAGATTGGATTCCAAAGCCAGGTGTGGTGACATGTGCCTATAATTCCAGTACTCAGGAGGCTGAGGCCAGAGGATGATTACAAGTTGAAGATAAGCTAAACTGCATAGTGAAACCTTGTCTGAAAAAGACAAGCAAAACCATCGAATTCCAATCTCACCTATATGTTATCACCATGTCCTTGTCTTTCTCATTTTTTAAAATTGAGGTTTAATTTTTTGTTTTTCTATATTCACAAGATAAGATAGGTAATTACTAGGCTAGGCATGGAGCTTCACACCTGTAATCCCAGGGTTAGAGGAGTAGCACCTAAAGTTTGAACATGGTGAGTTTAAGGCCAGCCTGAACTACACAATGAGACAATGGCTCAAAATTAAAAAAAAGCAATTACTCATCATTTGACTCTATTAATGCATCTGTGTGGCCCTCCGTAGAAGCAAATCTTTATTTTGTTTTAAACATTTTCCCTTTAAAAATTTTAAAGGCCTGGGGAGATGGCTCGGGCCGGGGAGATGGCTCAGTGGAGTAAGTGCTTCTCTGGCAAGCACAAGGGCCTGAATTCTATCCCTGGTTCTGAAAAAAAAAATTTAAAGCAGTTGGTCATGGTGCTGTATACCTGTACATTCTAGCATTTGGGAGGCTGAAGCGGGAGGATCACCATGAGTTCAAGTCTTAATCTAATTACCCAGTGAAATCTTGTCTTATATTCACCCTCCAAATATGTATTTTAGATCATTTGTGTTTTAAATATGGAGTTGAGTTTAGCAAACAAAGGAAATGTGAGCTGGAATTTGGAGTACTACTGTAATCTGTTATTAGTGGACATAATTGAAAAATGTACCAGAGAAGCAGAAGGTACCTTTCCCTTGACCAGTATGAAAGAGTTGGAGAAGAAAAGGGCTTTAGCGAGGTATGCTAGTGCATACCTGTAATACTAGCACTTAGGAGGCTGAGGCAGGAGGAACCCCAGGAGTTTGAGGCCAGCCTAATCTACATAGCAAGACTGTCTCAAACACCATCCCATACCCTAAAAAGATGTGGCTCTTGCTTTTATATGTCGCTCTCTCTCTTTTTTTTTTTTTTTTGCAGTACTGGGGATTCAACTCAAGATCTTATGCTTGCCAGGCAGGTGCTTATTCAGCTGAGCTATCTCCAAGGCCATTTCTTTTTTTTTTTCTGATACAAGGTCTCATTACACAGTTCAGACTTCAGTGATATCCCTATTTCAGTCTCCCTGGTGCTTGGATTATAGGCATGTGCCACCATGCTCAGTTTTGGCTCTTGTTTTTGAATGCTGAAAGCAGTAGTGTAATACTGTTACCAGACAGGAAGACAGCAGAAACCTGCCCCACCTTCTGGGGATTATATTGACAGTGCAAGAGCTGGGGTCATTTCAGCAGATTTCCCAGTGACGTCTCCATCAGCAGCTGGCCGTCACCGGTGCTGTACTTAGGCAAGTGGCTAAAGATAATGGGTGAATCTGTCCTTTCTGTGGAAGCAAAGTTCTTCCCTTTCTGTGTGCCAAGGGCAGAGACAATAGCGTCATTGCATTTCCTATCATAGCAGTGTCTTATCAGGAGCTAGTCTTGGATGTCTGGCCACCCTTGGAGATGAGTGACGTGCAGGGACTACATCTTGATTCCAGCATTGCTATCTGCCAGCCAGCCAAGATGCAACTTCAGGGCAGCTCTTCAAGACAAGGCAGGAGTCAAGTGAGCATATCAGTGGGGAGACACTGGGACAGGTGATGGAGGGGCAGCAGGTGTCTAGGATGGAAATTCAGGCTACTGTGTCTGTCCCTACCTTCATGTGCTTTTTTTCTAGGTCAGGAAGTGTTAATACCCTGTACTCCAAAATGGATTTATTTTGTTGGGCATGGTAGTGTTCCCTTGTAATCCCAGCACTCAGAGGTTGAGGCAGTAGGGTTACTTTGAGTTTGAGGCCATCCTGGGCTACATAGGAAGTTGAAGGTCTGCCTGGACTGGTGGCAAGCCCCTGTCTCAGCACGCAAATAAGCAAAATACAAACCAAAAGCAGCCTGGGCTGCATAGCGAGTTCAAGACCAGCCTAAATTACATAGTCCTTGTTTGAAGAAACAAACCCATAAAGAAAATAGAATTATTGTTATAGTCAGGGCTTAAAAAGGTAAAGATTTAATAAGAGACTTAATAATTTATAGGATTATTTTATATTTATCCAAAGAATCAAATTGCAAAGAGTGTAGGAGATCTGCCCACACACCAGAGACCCAAAGGCTTGGATCCCACAGCGAAGTCTCATGCAAGTCTGTATCTGAGATCTGCTGTGGGAAGGCCCAAAGGTCATTGGTGGAAGCTAGAAAGTCTGTACCAGTGAGGTGAAGCATCTGTGCCCACAGGCTGAAGGATGTGCCCTGGAGCCAGGGAGCAACACTCAGGCGAAGGACCAAAGCTCCCCTGGAGAGAACTTCAGCCATCCTCAGTGGTAGGGAGGGCTGGCGCTCCTCCAAATATGAGAAGAGCTGGGTTCATATCAGAAAAGCCAGTGTGACAAGCCTTTCCAGGAGACCAACAGCGCTGGCCGCTGCCCCTCCAGTTGTCCTGTTGTGCTGCTGGCAGCCGTCCTCGGTGGGCCTTCCACACCTGGAATCACATTTACTAACCCTTTCAGCCCAGAGTTCCAAGCTGCCCATTAGTTAACTCACCACAGTTATTTTGAACAATATTGTATGGACTTACACGTTGGCTCTGAATGGTAACTCTGGCTCTCCTATAATTTCATATTTTTTTTGTTTCCTTTCTTTTTGTAATGCAACCTTCACACCACCACTGAGAAAAAGGGAACTAAGTCTCAACAGACAGTGAATCATGATTGGTTTTAAATTAATTAGAAAAAGTTTAGGCAGAATAAGCTGAAATGTGCTTGCTTTGGCAACACATACACTAAATTAGAATGAGCTAAAAAAAAAAACCAAAAAAACAAAACAAAACAAAATATATATATATATATATATATATATATATATATATATATGTATAAATCAAGCCCTGAGAAATCCAGTTCCTTGCTTTTGTTTTGTTTTGTTTTGTTTAATTCTTCCTAAGGGAAAAATTAAGAATAGCACATTTTCCACTCCAGGGGCTACCTAACCCAGATGCAGCATGGACTTGATGGCAAGGGCTGCTGAGATCTGTTCCTGCTGGAAATATTTAGAGCTTTTCTGACATCACTGCATTCTAATTTCTTCATAATGGGATTCTGTTCTCATTATAGAACATTTTGGTTCTTCTAACTTTTCTCCATGGTTATTAGTGGGAAGTAGTAGGAACAGCAAACAATGACTTTGAACTTAAGAAGTAGGATCAGGGCCAGCCAGGTAGCTCAGGGGACTAAAGCTCCTGCTTAGGCAGATGCAGGAACCTGGGTCTGATCCCCCTGTGCTATGCTGGCCCTGTCCCCAAGGCGTGCTGAGGCCTTGATGGAGACTGGGTGTGGTGGCAAGCACCTATAATCCCAGCGCTTGGGAGGCTGAAAACAGGAGGATCACTATGAGTCGGATCTGTGTAGTGAGACTCTGTACTAAATACATTAAAAAAAAGTAGAATAAAACCTGCAAGTCTTGAACAATGAATGAGAAGTGTTTAAAATCTGCTTCAAAGATCATCAAAATGCTTAGAGATAATTAAGATACTAATAAGTGAAAATAGTATTAGGTACATTCAGCTTTTCTATATTCTGTTGTTTTTATTTCTTAGTGATCTTATCATAAATTGCTTTGAAGTACTTTAGAAATAACTATTTTTATTTTTTGTTTTCATTTCTTATTTTTATTTTTTTGTGCAAGGTCTCACTAGGCTGCTCAGACTTGTAGTGATCCTCCTGATTTCTGTCTCCCTAGTGCTGGGATTACAGGCGTGCACTGAGCTATATTGCTGGCCCTTAGAAATAACTTTAGAGAAGGGACTGGAGAGATGGCCCAGTAGAATAAGCACTTCCCTGGCAAGCACAAGGGTCTGAGTTCAATCCCCGGTTATGCAAAAAGAAAAAAAAAAAAAGAAGTAACTTTA
>PVKA01008056.1:0-74738 GCA_004027165.1 Ctenomys sociabilis | reverse complement strand
TGGGTTAGATAACGCTGTGCTTCTACATAATTCTATGAGAGGCAAGATCTGCACTATTGGTGGTGGGACAGGATATTATGTCGGCTTTTAGTGCTATGGTCATCCACTAGGTAAATAATTATTGAATCTGTGATATAATTCAGCTACATAAATACCTGTAAATATAATATCATGTATGCACCTTGTACAATACCAAAACGTTATGAAAACAGTTTGCATTGTATTATTTCATCGACTCTGTATGGTTATGGTGTTTTGAAACTGTCTGATTGACATTTGTATTTCAATAAAATAAAAATAAATGGAAAAAAAAAAAAAGAATACCTAAAGCAAGATGATTTGTATAAAAGATATTTGCTACTCTCACAGAAAATCCATGGTCAAGGGACTGGTACCAAGTTAGAACCCAATCTCTGTGACTTCAAAATGGTGACATGAATACTGAACTGTCCAGAGTGGAAGAATGCCAGGCACTCACAGGGTAGAAGAGCAGAAGAGGAAAAAGTGACTCTTGATATAACTCCCAATGGCATAAATCCATTGGTGACATAAACACCAATCTCTCATCACCTAAATACTTTCCACTAGGCTCCACATCCCAACACTACGGCATTGGGGATAAGTCACCAACAGATGAATTTGAGAAGATACAAAAGCGCTCAAAGCATGGCAGGAAGAGAGGTCAGATTTTGTCCAGAACAGGAATGTATCTGGCTTAATATGGAATGTCATATCAGTCTGCTTGCTAGGACTGCCACTGTGTGGCTCCAGTAATGCAAGTGTATTTTCTCACAACTCTGGAGGTTACAAGTCTAAGTCTGTGTGTTATCAGGGCTGGTTTCCTCTGAGGCCTTTCCTAAGCTTCCAGGTGACCATTGCTTCCCCCTGTCTTCACAGGGTCTTGCTTTTGTGTATATCTACCTCTGTCTCTCTTCTTTAATATTAGACACGATGAAGAAGAATGCATCCAGGGGCATTCATTGTTTTACCATACTTGCCTCTTTAACGGTGTTCCCTTCAAATACAGCCTCATTTTTTGAGATACAGAGGTCAGAACCTCAACATTCTGAAGTGGAGGTAAGATAATTCAGCCCACAACCAGTCCACTCCAATTCAATTGCCAATTGTCAAAATAGAGATTCTGAATTGTCTTTCACATTGTTCCCTGGGCCTAATTCAAGTTTAATGCTACTCTTTCTATGAAGTTCATTATGGCCTAGTTCCCTCAGACAGTAGCCACTACCCCTCATTCAGGGTACTCTGTACATACTTCCCTGATTATGTCATGCTTACATTACATGGTAACATGATATGGGTACATAGGTAGATGCAATCCTGATAAAGATGATGTGATCATATGACACCCAATAAAAAAACTTTGGTGTAATAATTATTATTAACAGCTTTCTTAAGTAAAGAAGTACAATTACAGAAGGTTAAGTAATGCACTCAAGAGCACAAATCTTGGAAGCTAACCTGTCAGGATATAAATACTGGAGTTTTCAGCCCAGGACTCATATTATAAAAGCACTACTGATAATTATCAAAATCAACAAGACTTGGTTTGAATTTGTGCCATGTCACTGACTTCTCTACAGGCTTTTGAGGATGTTCTAAGCATCCCTTGCTGGCTCCTTTGTTAAATACTAAGGAAGGGCTGCAGTTATGTGTATCAGTGCACCAGGCAGGGGATGTATGATGAAGTCTCATAGATTTCCCAGACTAAAGGACAGGCTTGCCTGGCTGAGAGAGATGAGGTCCTGATTTCATGCATGGCACATTAAAAACGAAGAAGAGTGTCCTGAAGGGGAAATGCATGATTCTGCAAGAGTGAGTGACAGAATTTGGTGGCATTTCCTAGTCCTGCTCAAATGCATGAACTCCAAGAGTACAAACTTAACTAGATGAAGGGTGTGCTTGATAATACAGATGCATTACTTCTTGCAGAGAGGAGAGCATATCGAAAGGTTCTATGCTGGACTATAGCTAGTCACGGTGAGTCAAGCATCTGTAAGAACATCCATGAGGCTAGAATATAAAGTGTCAGAGAAAGACGATGATGTGTGTGTGTGTGTGTGTGTGTGTGTGTGTGTGTGTGTGACAGACAGACAGACAGAGAGAGGACTCTCTAAGGATTCTCAACATAAGGCTTTTACTGGGTTCCACCCATAACCTGAAGATAACAATTTTTTTCTATCATAAGGCTGCAGTGAAGGTTATGGAAAAACTATGTGAAATGTCTGGGTTGTGGCTAGCTCAAAGACATTAGATTTTCCCTCAGCTTTCTCAACTGTATTTTAAGGAACGTCTAGTCAACAGTCTCATCCACTGGGGTTTTAGTCTTCCTTTAAATTGACTTCCACATAAAATATAGGACACTGGTATCTCACTATGCAGCACACACTTTCAGCCTTTAATTTGCAAGGAAATTGCTAGATCAAGTCATGTGGTGCTGCATAGAAACCATAACTGTGAAATCAAGTAAACCCCACAAAAGTGGCTAGATGAGAGAATCTGCCAGATGCCACCACTCCCAATTAGAAGCCACAGCAATTTGGGACTTCTTCTAAAAAGAATGAAAAGTCCTTCTTCCAAAGAGTGCCTTTAAACTCTCGAAAGAGCACAGGGTAGCAACATTTAATATTATGCTTTCCAGTTGTTATTTGGTACAAGTGAGCCCTAAGTGCTCACACAGAGAGGAACAGCTCCATCTTCAACTTTAGGTGTATGTATCTGCTGGTTGTCTCCAAATTTCTTGGAAAGTAACCCCATTTTCTCTTCTTTACCATGTACAGAATTGAGAACACTCAAGTTCACTATACTATAAGAAAGTATAGCAGTGGACTATACCTTTTGGGTGAGAATGAAGCTAAAATGTGCAGCTCAGACTCTGCCTAAGATTTATTTTTCTTGTGGTATTATCTCACTGAAAATTTATAGTATTAGGGCAGGAGAAATTTCTCATCTTTATTTATACATAACTATGGACAAAAGACTCTTCTTTTTTGGCAGAACTGAAGATTAAACTCAGGCCCTTGTGCTTGCAATGCAAATGCTTATTCTACTGAGCCATCTCCCCAACCCCAAGACACTTATTTCTATACTCAATTGCATAATCAAAATGTTGGTATAATGGCCACATTCAACTCTGCTAAATGTGATATTATTTATTACTAAACATTTATTGATATCAAAATAAAGAATACTTTGGCTGTAGATCATCTGGAATCTACTTACTCGGTTACTAGATCACCAAGAGTGATCTACTTACTGCCAGCTCCATAGACCACAGATAAAAGAAATTCCTAATTCATCCTCACTCTGTAATTGTTAATATCCAGGAGTTCATTTCTGGAGCTCTTTTTTTTTTCCTGGAGCTCTTAAAGCTTATATTTTGTAGTAGAAACACTGACTACAAACAGAGAAAGATCCATACCTCTTTGTTGATTATTAGAAATATCTCTCTCCCTTGATTAATGGACACAGGAATAAAACACATATGAAACATTATCCATTATTCCCCCATAGGCTCAGACTGAGTTTTGATGTTTGCCGATTTTCAGTTTAATCTACACATGCAATGCCCATGCTCTAGTAACAGGAGGCTCATTTCCTTCCAAAAAATGTCATTCCCCAAAAACTGGCTTTCCTAAACCATCAGCACAATTTGAAGCATGGCAGAGAGCCTGCACATTTTAAGAACCCATTAGCCATTCTCCCTCATTACATTTTCAAAAATTCATATATTGCTTCAAAAGCCACATCACATCTTCATGAGATTTTTATTTTGTAATACTATAAATTTGAATGCACTTTAATTCTCTCTCTTCTGGCCTCCAAATAGTTTTATTTTAATGAGTTTATAAAACAAAAGACAAGGCAGAAGACACTGCACTTAACTCCCCCAATGAACTATAAGTCTTTCTCAGAGGATCTAAGTTTCCTCTAAATCATTTTTCACACAGCTGTGATTTTCAACCTCCTGGCTACTTCGTCCTAAATTGCATATGGTAGACATTTTCTAACTGTGCTGACTACACACAGTTACATTACACCTTTCTCCTGCATTTGCAAAATGGTTCTATGACAGAGACTGAAATTGTCAGGTAGTTGCTTTATCAGGCTCCCTTGCAGCTATGGCATGACCATAGGCCCCAAATCTGCCAGTCAGATGCACTCACAAGGGAACAGGACCTCGGGGTGGTAGGAGGAGCATCTCTGTTAACTGAGTGAAGTTGGGTGAGTTCAAGTCCTCTGGCCATAATGGCAGAGGGATAGGACAAAAAAATTAGGAGCGAGCCCATTTTTCTCTGGACCAACTCTAAAGTTTGCCTATCATCTTTGTTTCTTCCTATGTAAATCTGAGTTCTTCCAACCATATCCTTTTAATTAAACCTCATTTCTTTTTAAGTTATCTTAAATCAGTGCCTAAATCTTCCAGCTAAGTGCTTACTTTCTTTAACTGAAGAACCAGCTCAAAGCTCTCACCAATTGGCCAATAAGTGAAAAAGAGGGACAAACAAACTGAATATTGTTATTTAATTCCTGCTGATAATTAGGAAAAATGGATTTTTAAAACACCTACATGTGATTTGAAAACATATTAAGATAGCCAAGAATGATGTTCTTTCTCTTATAGTATAGATTATCTTTCCAAATACTTTGTCATTCACAGTGACTCATTTCACTATGTAGACAAATTTTTACCAGTGATGACAAGGTGAGGATGTGATAAATTGAAATTCATAGCTAAAGAAACATTGGGAGGTTTTTTTAGTGAATATTTTGAACCATAGGTTTCTCCACAATTTTACAGAAAAAAAAAATCTTAAAGGTCCCTCATACTTCTAGAGAAGAAATACATATGCATGAACCAGGATTTTGCTTTCTCTTGGACTCAGAACCAAGGGGATCTTGCATAAGTCTGGGCCCTTTCCTGAACAGGACACAAGGCACTGCTGCCCTCCAGTGCTCTTCTCTTCTCCTCTCCTTCTCTGTGCATTGCTGAGTGTCCCTCTGGGGATCCTGTCTTCACCATGCAAAGGGTGGAAACACATGAAGTGTCCTCTAGGCAAACTCCACAACACACCTCATCATGTTGTCACCAAGATTTAAGGACACAGCACTGAGCAATGACGTGTAAACAGATTCAGAACTGAGCCCTTGTCTCCACATGTGGTTGTTCCTGTGTCAATCTGCACTCCAGAGTATACTCTTTACTAGCAAGGTCAACAACAGACCTTAAATTACATAACTGTGGGTGTAAATGGAGCTTTCTAACTTTGATTCTCAGTACAAAAATTGTTCTTAGAAACAAAGAAAGCTCTATATCTCTGGGAATGCTCTTTCAGGGAAATGTAAAAATAGGAAACTATCCTACAGTGGGTGCCCAAGCAAACTCTGAGATAACGTTTTGCTAGGAGTTGCAGGCAACATTATTTTGCTAAATTACCAAAAGAAAAATTTTACCTAGATAGAACGAAGTACAATAAATTGAATTTAATCTTGTCAACTTTAAACAATGGGTAACTGGAGTCCTGGGTTAAAAATCCAAATCACTGGCTTAGTAGGCCATAATTAGCCTTGGCTTCCATGACATTAAAACTGAGCAGTAGTAATGTGAGTGCCATAGCCTTGCAGACCATGTGAGCTGATGCCACTATGTCCACTAAGAGCCACCAGATTTCCATGTCTCAGTGTTCAATTTCTCATCTTTTAGAATTCCAAAGTTTTCTTCCATTTCCCTCATAACACTTATATTTCACCTTTTCTCATTTACAGGTGCCTACTTTCCCCTTCCAAGTCATTAATTTCATATGACAGAAAATTACATTTTATGTATTGTCACATTCATCTCAGAACTCAATACATAAGCTCTCATGTGCCTTGTTTTACTCGTCTTTTAATTTAGCAATATGAGGTGATCACTGGTATGGTCTAAAATGTTGATATCCCACTGTACCAATTCATTTGTTGAAACCTAATATCTGATGTGATAATATTGAAAGATGAAATTTCCCTAATTTCTTTCTCATGAGTTTATTGTTTGCATACAAAATGCTGCAGAATTTTGAGTGTTGACTTTGTATCCAGCTATGCTATTGCATTTGGTTATTGAATCTAGAAGTCTTTTGGTGGAGTTTTTGGGGTCTTCTATGTAGAGTATCATGTTACCTGCAAATGATGACAGTTTAGCTTCTTCTTTTCCTGTCTTTATTCCTTTTCTTTCTTTCTCTTGTCAAATTGCTCTGGTTGATGTTTCCAGTACTGTATTAAATATGGATGGTGACAGTGGACATCCTTGTTCCTGATTTGAAAGTGAAAGCTTTCACCTAAAGATTTTTTTTTTTTTTGCATATTTAGTATGATGTTAGCTGCTGCTTTGTCATATACGGCTTTTATCACATTGAGGTAAAACTATTTATTACAACTTTCAGTAAGTTTTCCTAATGATCATGATTAAATAGTTTTACCTCAATGTGATAAAAGCCGTATATGACAAAGCAGCAGCTAACATCATACTAAATATGCAAAAAAAAAAAAAAGCTTTAGGTGAAAGCTTTCACTTTCAAATCAGGAACAAGGGTGTCCACTGTCACCATCTTTCTGCATCTATTGAGACGATCATGTAATTTTGTCTTTGGATCTACTAATATACAGTATGACATTTATTAATTTGTTTATATTGAGCCATCCCTAGATTCCTGGAAAATCATACCAGCAAAAATAGTATACCAAAAATGCAATACTTAGCAATCTAACAAAAGAAGTAGAAAATTTATAATGTGAAAATTACAGTACTCTGAAAAAAAGAAATCAAAAAAGATTTCAGAAAATAGAAAAATATTCCTTGCTCATGGATAGGAAGAACTAACATTTTCAAAACATCCATACCTCCAAGACTGTTATATAGATTCTATGTAATCATGATCAAAATACCATTAGTATATCTCAAAGACTGAGAGAAAAGATTTTTAAAATTCATCTGGAACCAGAACAAACATAGAATAACAAAAGTAATCTTGGACAACAAAGTTAATGCAAGAGTCATCACAATCTCTGACTTGAAATTATACTACAAAGTTACTGTGATAAAATCAGCATGGTACTGGGAAAAAAATAGACCTTAGCATCAGTGGTATAGATAAAAAAGATGCAGACACTCCTGGAAACACACTCAGCCACCTTATCTTTGAGAAAGGGGCCAAACATGCTCACTGGACGAAAGACAACCTCTTTAATAAATCGTACTAGAAAGTTTCCATGTGTAAAGATTAAAGTGTAACCAGATATTTCATGAACAAAAACCAAACTACACAGGAAATACTTCAAAGAATCAACAACGAGATGCTTCATCTTATTGAAACCATTTTGCACATCAAAAGAAATCACCAACAGAGTAAAAGAAAATCCACAAATTGGGGAAAATATTAGCCAACTGTCCCTAAACAAACAGCTTCTATTTAGAACATATAATGAATTTTTAAAAATCGGGCCCCCAAACTTCAAAATCCCAATCCAAAATGGCATCTTCTAAGATGAAGAAATATGAACAAGAAATAAATATATTAAAAAATGGGAAATATCACTGGTCATTTGAGAAATGTAAATTAAAACAATACTGAGATTTATCTCACCCCAGAGAGAATGGCTATCATCAAGAAATCAACCAATGGCAAATGCTGGGGGGGGGGGGTTGTGGTGAAAAAGAAACACTTCTCCATTATTGGCGGGAGTGTAGATTGGCTAAACCACTGTGGAAATCAGTGTGGAAATTCTTCAAAAACTAGGAGTAGAGTTCCCATTCAACTCAGCTACTCCTCTCCTGGGTATTTTTCCAGAAGAACGGAAAACATCATACCACAGCAATATATTCCCACTCATGTTTTTAGCAGTACAATTTGTTATTGCTAAATCTTGGAAACAATCCAAATGCACATCAACTGAGGAATGGATAAAAAGATGTGGCATTTTGTACAATGGAGCACTATTCAACTATAAAAACGATAGATTCAATGCTTTTATAGGTAAGTGGGGAAATACATATAAGCTGAAATAATAGCGCTACTAATTTCTATTGGTATATTGAAAGAAACTGCTTCATTTTTTCTTGCTTTTGCATAAAGATAATATACAGCGTAAAAACTATTATTGATTTCCTATCATCTTGTTTTGAAATTCTGTTTATCATTTTTAATGTTAGTATGTTTTATTCTCCTTAAAAATATTTTAAAAGTGAGGCTTCAGGTAATGATTATATTATGAGGACCCCACCATCTCAAGTAAAATTAAAGTCCTTTTTGTGGGATTCACAGGAGCAGCCCCATGTGGCATGTGAGAGCACAGAAGATACAGTCTGTGAGAACAGGCCCTGAGAACTGTGAAAAATAAATTTCTACTATTTGTGAATCACCCAGTCTAAGGTATTTCATTATAGCAGCTCAAACGGAGTAAGACAAGCCTTAGTAGGTTGAAACTGGCTAAGGTCTGGAATAGAAGTATTAAGAAAAGACCCAACTCATTCCTTCACTAAACTCATGACCTTGTAGATGACTGAATGAAAGCAAAACCACTGTATCTGCTCCCCAGTAGTATGATCTGTATCAGTGGGCGTCCCTTCAGTAAGTGGAGTTTCGCGTTCACGACTTAGGAACATGTTTTCATACACATCATCCTCTTACATCATCCCAGGGAGACAAGAGGGACAACAATGCGAGGTCCCTACAACCAAAGCAGTTGAAAGACTTGCCCAGAGCTTCACAAATGAATAAACTGACAAACAAACTGAGCGACCCTTTTTAAAAGTATCCATGGAACAAATGCAGAAACTCTTTTCAGCAGTGCTGTGAACTGAAGTCTGGTCTCTAGAATCATCCACCTTAAAACACCGAGCATGAACCTCCATGTCTACAGGAGGTGAATACTGGTTGCCACAAGGATGTCCACATCCTGGTCTCCAGAGTGTGTGAATGAAATGACGGCTATAGGTGGGATCAAGCTTGCCAATTCCCTGGCCTTAAAATAGTGATTGGATACCAGATTTACCAAGTTGGCCCAGTGGAGTCACAAGTGGTATTAAGTGAGGAAGAGAAAGGCAGAAGGGAACCAGAGTAAGAAGAACAGAGTCAGACATTGCTGTATTTGAAGATGGCAAGGGGCCTGCCAAGGACCATGGACCACCCTTACAAGCTGGAAAGGCAAGAAAGCAGATTTCTCCCTTGAGTCTTTAAGAATATGCAGCTCTGCTCACACCTTGACATTTTTCCTATAAGACTCATTTAGGGCTTCTAATTTCCAAAATTGTGAAATGCCCAATGTGTTTTTGTTTGAATCTTTTGTTTGCAGTAAGTTATTACAGCAGAAATCAGTGGAGATTTAAATAGAGGGTGAATCAGTCTCAAGCTATTCTTTTTTAAGGAGCATGTATGTATTAAGTAAGAGACTGTGTGCTCATGCTCTTCCACTTAGCAGAGTAATCATCCATGTTAGTGATCTTCTTATATTCCCTTGAAAATACCACATACCAGGAGTCATTTTTTTTCTTCTTCTTTCTTCTGCCTCTTCTGCTTTCAATCATAATTTAAGGAATTTCTGACAACATTAAGAAGCAGACACACATATTCA
Organism: Ctenomys sociabilis; assembly: GCA_004027165.1. Lineage (NCBI taxonomy): Eukaryota > Metazoa > Chordata > Mammalia > Rodentia > Ctenomyidae > Ctenomys > Ctenomys sociabilis. The sequence continues at coordinate 65,114 of PVKA01008056.1, read as the reverse complement.
AGACCTCCTTCTTCAATAAAGGTAGATCCCTAAATACACAAAAGAGTTAATCACCTGGGGAGAATATTTTTAAAACAGAGATGTCCAGTTTCTGCCTCAGGCCAATAGAATTTTTCTCTGGGAAGAGGTATCCAGGCCTTCTTTCACAAGGTGGGACAGGGCTTGGGCACACACACAGGAAAGCCATAGGAGCCCTTCTCCTGTCAAGGTGAGGTTACCTCAGTGGGTGAGAGCACAGCCCAGTTCTGTTGTTCTTGTGATCTTGCACTTGTTCCCACTGAGCCCATAGCATGACATCCAGCTCCTTTTGTCAAGTGCATTGCTTTGTCTATGTGCTTTGCAGTTGCACAAAGCTCTTACAAACTAAAACAGATACAAGATTTCAATAGAAAAAAATGGGAATAAATATTGGTCTAAGATCTTTCTAAAAATAGCTTTCCATCTCTCACCTGGATATGGAGGACTGGAATTAGAAGCTACACGTTGTTGTGTGAGCCCCAGAGCTGAGCTGGACATGAACAGTCATCTAAGTAAACATGTCCCAAACTGTACACTATCAATCACCTAACCCTCAAGACCTCAGTGGGTGTCATGTGAAAAAAATACTGACAATAAGGTAGGGGTTTGTATAGTCAAAATCTTAGGAAAATGCCACCTACCTTCTCCCGGTTTTAGATATTCAAGGCTCCAAGATATCCTGCAGTTAAAAATGAAAATGTTTAACCTAACGCTCACTCAAAAAGAGGGTTAAACTAACACTTCCTAAAGTGGCTTGAACAAAGAACCATTTTTGCAAGGATCATCTGTCTCCAAGGAACCTACTTTGGAAAATTTCAACTCCTTCATATGAAAGATGAAAAACTAGGGGCTCGGGAAATGAAGGAGTTTACCTCAAGGGACTGAAACACAATCTGCCACTGTCTGCTGTCAGCCTCTGGGCACCAGCATCCTCCTGACCTGGGTTCCCTGTTTCTAGTTAAATGTGAGAACTTCATGGTCCAAAGGTCACTTGCTCTGGGTGCAGAACCATGACATGGGTACATGACTGCAGTTTTCTCCACACCCCAGTGCTAGGTTCTCAGAGGGTTTCCAGTGGCAGTGACCTCGAGTTGCCCATGGCAAATATATGCTGGGGAAAGTCTCTTTCTACCTTTTCTCTCTTCCCTTGCCTAACCCTCACTCTCATCTGTGCTATCCCAAAACAACTTCCTGATGAACTGCCCACGTCTTAGTCTCTATTTTGGGAGAAATCCCCAAATGAGTCACTCACAAAGCAAGTTAGGAACACTGACCTAGATTTAAGGTCCAATTCCGATGCTAAACAGATGACTTGATTTTTATAAATGAAATCAGATTCTAGCTCAGCATTCCAAATTTTAAGTAGACAAGAACGTTTTCTCCTGAGACGAACAGTTAAATTCTACTGTCAAAATCAAAAGAATGTTCAACTTGTTCTTTTTCTTCTAACCACTAAAAAAAATAAGGATGTTTTAGAGACAAACCATTTTGCCTAATCTTCAAAAAATAAGTGGGGCTTTACCACCTGCATATCCTTTAGTGAAAGGTCACTGTCAACTAATATGTCATGTTTTTAGAAGTTTCTTTTAGAGCTAAGCAGGAAACAAATGCTTAAAGAAGTTGGTCTCAGGAATTTCTGGACAGGCTACATATCTGAAGTGATGCCTGAAGCCAATTTTTTTTTCAGAAACAGTGAATAAATTTGCTCAAGAAATTAGCTGTCGATAGCAAGGATATGCAAACATAGCCAGAACTCTTAGTTTGCTGAAGATCTCAAACTATTTCCCAGATATCTGAAACTCAGTGAAATCTCACGTTTTTTTTCTCAGCAACTTTTTCCTCTCTTCAATTTCTAAACTCTTAAAGTATAAGGGAATTTATAGATGTAGTTTTTTACCATTAGTTGATACTAGCCAGGCAAGGATTTTGAGGTCACTCTTTTAGCAGATATATTATCAACAAAATATACTTGATTTTAGTGAATATAACTCACCCTTCCTCATTTGAACTGTGCTTACTTAAGTATAATGATACTGAAGTTTGTATGCATGCATGAGGGTACTGGAGTGTGAAACCTCAAAGAGATGCCTACACTTTGACAGAAGAAGGATTCTAATAGGATTTGGCAAGCCCAGCTTTTTTTTTTTGGTGGAACCAGGGATTGAACTCAGGCTCATGCTCTTGCCAGGGAAGTATTTATTCTACTGAGCTGTCTCCCTGGCCCCTTACTGTTTATTCCCAGCTTTAATAGAACAAAGAGATAGAGAATTCCTGCTAAGGCAGAAAAATACACTGCCACTTTTCCTTTTACCTCCAAGAAGACTAGTGACACCTAAGGGCCTTTGGACAGGAGTCAAGGCAAACGTTACAAATAGGTAAGTAAATTGTTTTAATCCACCTGCTCAGCTCTGAATAATGTATGAACTGGCTAAATGCATGTCTGTGTGCTTGAAAACACAACTATATCTGACTGTTCTCTACCGAAAGTCATGACTGCCTAGAAATCCATTCCAACATGTGTTGCTCATGTGCCCGATAAGAACATTATCTATCATTCCTGCCTAATCAGTTTCTTGACCCAGGGCTTTGGTTGAGTCTATTGCAGAAACTTTCTCTTTGCTATGACATCAGATTTAGTTCTAAAAGCAGAAAGTCTATCCAAAGACTGTGCTTCTCTTCATGGCTTTTGCTAGGAGATGATGCCAGCACTTCTCAACAAGTCCACCCCTGCTATATTCAGCCAAGCTTCCCCTCTGTAGCCATTCTACCCCTTTATGCAACACCTGTAGCCTTTCAGGTTAAAGCATTCCTGAAGACTGCACTAGAGTTCCCAGGACTAGGGTTCCCTAGGCAAACAAGCAATAGGATATAGAGAGAGGTCTAGGAAGACATCAATGATAAGAGATTAGCTCACACCACTATGGCACCTGAGAAGTACCACAGTCTACTGTCTGCAAGCCAGAGGCCCAGAATAACTAATGGTATAACTCTTAAGTCAAATCCAAAGGGTCAAAACTCAGGAGAACAAATGCATGTATATTGATCCAACTACTAGAGATGCACTAATCACAGATGCTGAGCAATCAAAGTGTTTTTGTTTTCCCTAGGTGAGATTCATAAAGATAGGATAGTCAATAAAAGACAATACAATGATATTATTTGTCCAGAAAAATAACAAATCCCCCCAAGAAGAGACACAAAGATAGAAGAAATCACAATGTAAACAGTGGCCAGAGATACCACATACTGAGGTACTTGGCATTCATTCTTATTTGAGTTTCATGATCTGCATAGAAAGTGAGGATTCTGATTTCCATCTTACACATGAGAACATTGGCTCACAGGTAATTTCATTTCTATCCTAGTCACACACTGAGTAGGTGAAAGGTTAGAGGTCCAAACTTAGATCCCCCTCCAAAGGATTAATGCATTCCACTAAGCTATCCGATCTTCCTAGTAGTGGAATGAATAATTGTATTGTAGTTAGGGAACACATATGTGTATTTTTTTTACTAGGAAAAAAGAAATAAAGACAAGAAAAAACCCACTTGATTTCTCTGACTGAGAGCCTTGACTGACAACAGTAGAAATGCCAGTGAACTCAATCGATGATAGCTTCTTGGACTCATACCCTGCCATTCACCTGAGTCTGTGACTCCCAGATGGGGACTTAGAATTATTGCAAGAAATCTGTGAATCTATATGCACGCTGAGCCTTGTCTGCAGATGAAACACATCATGGATATACCAAGATATTTCTGTGATTGATCATATAGCAGTTGATCCTAAAGTGCTATTGAATTCACAGTAGATATTTATCATTGTACATTTCTCAACCCAGGAATATTAGAAGTATAACAAGAATCATGTGGGATAGATGTTTTTGTCATTAAAAAGAGATTTTCAGTTCTACAATCCAAAAATTCCATTCCTAGATATTTACTCCAAGGAAATGCATCAATGTTTTCATCAATAAAAAAAAATTAAACAGGAACAGTCATAGCAGCATGTTTGTAATTTCCACAAAGGGGAAATGACCCAAATACCAACAAAAATGGACAGGAAAAATCCATGCTGGTATAGCCACACAGGGAATGCTATACAGCAATAAATATGAACAGTTTATAATTATGCAAATATGGTGGAGTGGTGAAAACAGGCCAGACACATAAATAGCATCCTCTGTATAATTGCACTTTATAATACTCAAAAGCAAGCAGAAGTAATCTATGCTGTTAGAAGTCATGAGCAAAGTGACCATGGGGATGGAGTGGGAGAATAAGGGGGCCTTTGCTAGAAGTGTCCCATGTTCTGTTTCTTCACTGAGTGCTAGTTATGTGGGTATAATTGTATTTTTGAAATTTTATGACCTGATCATACAATTTATATGTTTTATATTTATAAATATTTCATTCATGGATGATAAGATGTCATACTTGTGACATAAATGACAACACTGTCAAATTTACCATGGGCATGTTGGGTGCCTACTCTTGGCCAAACTTTTTGCAGCCACTTTTTCCCAAGCCATGTACTCAACTTCAAATCACCACTGCCATCTCTATCTCTTAAAATCTTTCCCACTCCCACTGGTTCAATCTCCCAGGCGCCTTTCTACCTCGCTATACAGAAGTCATACTTTATCTCCCAATTCCCCAGAGAATATTTCTTAGGTAACAACTATGAGGTCCTTGGAACTTCACCTACAGCCTGAAGATGGTAGATCAATCAACAAAGGCTTTCCGTTGGTTTAGCAGTACTCACATCTTAACTTTAGTGGTTTGTGTTTAGCTTCTCTCCTGCCCATAGTCTCAGGACTACAGGAGAGAGATTTCCACCCATGTTCTTCTTGCCCACCACACTCAGTCCAGTGGCACGCACACAGCTGGCACTCAGGTGGTACTTTTGAAGGAAGACAGATGTCACCTGTAATTAGAACTTACCCACTCCCACTACTGGGAAAGCTATGCCTAGAAAGTCTCAACAGCCACATTCCTGCTTTTATAACAAAAGATAAACAAGTCCCCCACATGAACATCATCCTTTTGTCTCAGTCATTGATATTTTATTGGGCTTATACTATACTAAAACCCTCATGGTGGGCTAATTATCTACGCAGGAAAAAATGTCAGCCTTTCAGTAAGAAGCTGAAGGTGGCTGAGATGTTCAGACGGCAGTGCCGACCCTTTGCATCAGCCTTGGCATCTGTTTGCATATATTGGGAAAAGGCATCCAATAAGCAGATGAACAAAGTGAAATGCAATGAAAAGTGACAAAAATGGCTTCACATGTACTAGGGTTTTGTCTACCATGAAGAACAATGACATTTTTGAGTAGGCTTTGAATTGTTCTTAGTCTATAGTTCTGCCTCTCTTCCCTTGTTGCCTTCCCTTTTCTCAATAACATTACATTATAAGTCAGGACAAATTCACTATAAAGCAATTTTTTAAAAAATCATTAGGGCAAAACGAGTGGTGTTAGAGTGCTAAGACTCGTGAATTAATAATATTGCTGCCATTCGTGATTTTGACTTGCTCTTTTGTGTTGGCAGAGACCAAGGCATTAGGAGAGATTTTCCAGAATTACAGTCAAACTGTGCATTTTTAGATTTGTGGGCAGGCTGAGTGATCTCCAGCCAGTCCCAGCCCTCAGCCCAACATTCCAGTGTCATTCTCCTACAACAGCATCATTTCTGGCCTCCCCCAAGTCATCCTTTCGGAGAAAATGAAGCACATTTTCAGAATTTAATTAAGGAGGAAGCCAGGCAATCTAAGGCCAGCTAACAAGGCCACTGGTAAGCTTAGCAGATGGAAGAGCTGACACTGGCAAGAGGCACATGCAGGGCCTCTCATCCTAAAGATCTTCAAAGGGGCTGCCTATGCCTGGCTCTGGAATCTCCTGGGAGGGTGGTGCATACAGCTTCAAGCAGCCCAAAGAAATGACAACCTTTCCCACTTACAAGGAAACATGGCACTCTAGTTAAAAATGGTCATGCCAGGACTAATCTACTTGCCATCCAGGTGTCCACTTGAATTTCATTTCTCATGGGAATCAGGCCCACACATAGGAGTGATCAAGCACTTAAGGTTCTCCCCTCTTAGTGCTGGCCATAATTGCCATTTGCTGATCACCTGAACACTATACAGGCAGTGTCTGCTCCTCCACAGTAGCATAAGTTTCTGTGGTCACAGACTAGGGTGTACCTGATAAACACTTGTAACTAACACCATCTAATTGGCTATGGGGATTGTTAGAACCTAGCAATCCAGTGACCCCAGTGGCAGAGGCTGGCAGTCAGGAAGTAGAAAAGTGATTTTGATGAGCCTAGGTACAGTCGGTGATGAATCCATGCCCAGATTTCACCCCTCTCCTTCTCCCAGCTTCCAGGACCCCAAGTTACTTCCTCTCCCTAGTTTATTGCCACCATCAGCTTCCATCTCTGCCAGTTTCAAAATACAAAAAACCACCACAGACCCCATCTTTGTGCTTCTGACTAACTGGTTCTCACTCTAAAAACTTCCTTCAGCTACCTGTTTCTATCTTTCCTTCTTAGGCCACCTTATTGAGATCTTGCTATCTCTTGTTGATGTAATCCTAACCTGTAACATTTGCTATTTTTTTAATCAACCCTTTTCATTCCCAGCCATTCTACGTAATTCTTGGTTGTCTTCAATCATCCCTTACTAAAAGTAGCACTGACAAATCCCTCACACCCTGGGGAATAAAGTGGAACTTCTATAGCTAGGAGCATGAAGTGGGACCCAGCTCTCTTGCCCCACAGTTCTTCAGTTTTCAATCTGAGTACTTCTTCTTCATACAGAAATCATTCCTCACCTTTTACACCTGAAGATGCCACCAAACTCTCCATCATATTTTTTAGGACTTTGTAAATGTTTAATTTCATAAATCACAGAGCATCTGCAGAACTGTTCCTATTAGTCTGAAAAGATCTTCCAGTCAGAATCTAGATCACATTGGTCTTTATTTACTGGAAAATGCCTTAAAACTATGTCTGGCACATGATAGTTTTCCAAAAACATTTCTTGAATTCAATCAAGTTCCTTCTTTCAAACATCCAGTCCTGTTTACCAATCACTACCCCACCCCAGGGATAATAATGTAGAATTGTCATGTGACCTACATGTAAAAGCATGCAATTTTACCCTTCTGTGTGTTAGTGCCTTCAAAAAAAATAAGCTATGGTTACTTAAGATAATGCCTAGATCAAGTAAGATAAACCATATACATATAAAGCAACTTCATCCATGATCTGGCATTTATCTATGTACTTCAAACCTCCTATTATTATCATCATCATCATCATTATTATGATTATTATTATTATCTTAATACTGGGGACTGAGCTTAGGGTCTTCTCACTGAGCTGTATCCCCACCTCTTATTATTACTTTTTTCCAACTGATTTAAGTCTTTTTATTCTTTTGGTAATCTCTTCCGGGGTTAACTACTTCCACTGTAGGTAATGAAATATGTAAGGCTCCACTTCAAATGTTGGCACTGCTATGAACATAGTCTCTTTCCCTTCTCTGCAATTCAGAATTAAAACTTCGATTCTTGTCTTATATTCCACTAGAGAAGTTATTTGAAGAGTCTTATGCTTGTTAGCAGTAGTTTCTGACCAGGTTCTATCTTCTCCATGAACTCTACAATGGACTTAGTCTAGATATGTATTAAACTAAGAGGCATTCTCTCACATGAGTTTAAATGCACTTTATTTTTAGACAACCTACATGATTTTTTTTTCGCTAAAATGCAATGCCTCCATGCCAAATAAATCACAGTCAAAATAAATGAAGCGTTCAAGATGACATCAGTCCCATTTGTGTAAAATGCTGGTATTGTGTAGATGACAAGCAGAAGCCAGTTATGACAAGTGATAGATCTAAGGTTACCATCAAATCCATTAACATTTTTCCATTTCTAAACCATCTTTAAGGAAAATCATAAATGTGGTCACACCATCCTCGCAGTCGTCCAGGACAGCAACCATGCCATCTGGATTCATGTTTTCACCTAAAAAGAACTGATAGTTTTTGAAATTAGCAAGCATGTGCTTGACTTGCTCTGTAGCCCCTGTCATAAATGGTTTTACTCTTTCTGGTCTTTGTTCTTCAAGTTTGCCTTTCATTGATTTCATATAATCTTTGATGCACTGCTTTTATTTTTTCTTTTGTGGAACCGGGGATTGAACTCAGGCCCTTGCGCTTGCCAGGGAAGGGCTTATTCTACTGAGCCATCTCCCCTGCCCCCTTTTGATGTACTTCTTGTAGGCCTGTTTTGTGAACCTGATTCATTACAATATGCAAGTGATGGTTCATGACAATATCTACACCAGTGACTGCTGTGCTTTTGGTGCCTTTGCCCTCTGGGCCTTCATCAGAAGCATTGCCACCAATAAGTGAGTCAACAATGTTACCCTCTGTTCTACTGACTATCTTGCCCGCCACCTCCAGGTACAGCCCATCCCTGATCTCCTGGATCTTGTAAATGTTGGAGATCATCTCATCGTGGCTGATGAGGTCCAGGTAGACAATCATGATGGAGTCTGAGGGAGGTGGCAGCCGGGCAAGCTTAGCAGGAGCAGGGAGCTCAGAGCGAGCACGGTGCAGCCGGAGCAACCCAAACAGCGCTCAGGGGGGAAGGGAGAGCGGGAGGAAAAATGTTATTATTACTATTATTACTATTATTATTTATTTTAAGAAAGTCTCACTAAATCACTAAATAGACTGGGCTAGGCTAAAATTTAGCATCCTTCTACTTCAACCTCCCAGAGAACTGGAACTGCAGGCATGTACCACCATGTACCTTTATTTTCATCATCATCATCATGTCACAAAGGAGTCTCTGATCCTGGAGAACAGCTACTATCACTGGAAGACTCTTCCTGATTCTGAGTCAGCTTGTACTTCCCTACTATTCCTATTTATTGATTTCAGTGTCTGTGGATAAAGATGCAGCAACCTCAAAGCAAGCTCAGATAACATTTTTCAAGCCCTGACTCTTAGCCCCTGGCCTAGAGTGCAAAGGAGAGCTAAGGTCAGCTGGGGACAGAGAACTGGGTTTCATTAGCTCCATGGGTTTCTGACTAGAACTCAGGATCTGTAAGTCGGTGTTTGTTTTCTACCTTAGAAGCTTTACTCTGGGAATCCAAAATACTGCTTAAATTTCACTTCTTTCCTCTAGCTGTAGGATTTGGGTAAGCAAGGAAAATCCTGTAAAATGACTTCACAATTGGCAGCAATTTGTCTTTGGCCAAATTGACTTGCAATTACTCTGAGTGTCAGAACTTTCCAAATTAGCTTAGCCCCAGCCTGGTGCTGAGCAGGCTCCTTGGGGTGGGTCATGTTCATTAGCTTGAATCTTGTGGGAGATGTGTCCAGCTGCCACCAAAGCAGTGCGTGCTCCTCTGTCCTCATTTCACCCGGCACCTGCCCCTACTCCTGCTGCTCTGACTTCAGGGTGTGAGCCTAGTCTTTCGGGTTCTATCCCTCTACTGCTATGCTCTTCTTCCTCTAAATGGACTATTGTTAAGTAAAGAACCTTCAGCTGATGGAAGTTTCATTTCAACAGAGCAGCCTCTTTTCACTTGCTTCAGTGTGTTCTATAGCTGATTTATTGAGCTCTCCTGTTGAACGAACTAAGCAGTAGAGAATCTTACACATCCACACCCAGGTACTTCAGCCAATGCTATCATAAGCTTCATTTTTTGTTGTTATTGTTGCATTATTGAGGATTGAATCCAGGGCCCTCACACTGAGCTACACTCCCACTCAGTCTTTTTTTTTAATTTATGTATTTGGTACAGGGTCTTGCTTTGCAGCTTGGACTCATAGTGAACCTCCTGTCTCCGCATCGCAGCACTGGGATTACAGTCATGTGCCACCATGCCTGGTTTTAGTAGCCGGCTCAGTGGGCCCAGGGTGTGGGGCTGCTGTAGCATGTGGTGCCAGGAATCAAACCTGGGTCCTTGCACTTGCCAGGCAGTCATTTAGTCCACTAAGCTATCACCCAGCCCCCATTCATTCAGTCTTTCAGAGATAGCACCTTTCTAAGTTGCTGAACCTAGGCTAGGTTCTGATTTGCAGTCTTCCTTCCTCAGCCTCACAGACTACAATCATGGGCCACCACTCCTAGCTGTGTCAGTTTTTTCAAAAATCTGAAATCATATTCTGACATGTTGAGAGGATTCCATCACTCTCCAGTACTTAAGCGACCTATTTCTATGTACTTTATTACAATGCACAATTTTCTCCTCCTCGAGTCCCTAATAGGAGACAAACTACACAGCTTACAAGAGTAAGCTTGCTTACTAGTACATTCCACTCACAGCTGCTGGAACATACTAACTGACCCTTTCCTTGGCTTTTGTTCACTCCATCAATTTGTTCCCTGATCAAATGTGTTTCAGAATATCTCACTGCCTTGCTCAAGAACATGCAGCAGCATCGAAGGAACTCAGAAGGAAGCCCAGACCTCAGCACATGCTATTCACTGGCTCTCATTCCCCTCCACCCGCTCACACCCTCCTGGCCTTTGCTGACTACACAAGCAGACAGAAGTCACTGCCCTGGAAATGCCCAAAGTCTTTCTGAGCAAAGGGCTTGTGGTTGTGGCACTGATTCTCTCCACCTCAATGACCCTTCCCTGAGTTCAAAATATCTGTCTCAGTCTCAATTTTTTGCCTTCATACAAATTTAACTTTCTCTAAGAAACCTAAAGTACAATCCTCCTCTTCACCCTGCAGAGTTGTTCTTTAAGTAACTGGGCTTCCTTCATCACCAACCTGACTCAGTGCCAGCCCTCTTGGAATCATTGCCTGATCTGTAATGATGATGATGCCAATTCCAAATAAAGGAAGAGGCTGGGAGGAAGAGTTCAGACTGAGCTTTGAGGCATGGCTTACTGAGAGGGGGAAAAGAGCTACACAGTATCAACCTCTGGCAGGGAAACACACATGAATCATGTACAGAGGTGCCATGCAGGAAAGCCACATGGCGATCACCAGGGTGATGTGAGGAGGGGAAGGTGCCCAACTCTGTAGCAGGACCTTGCTAACTTCGTAAGAAGGAAATTCAACCAGGGTAGACCTTCTCACTGCCCACTGAAGGGCCAGGTGCAATGTGACTGTGATGGTAGATTGCTCTTTTAATATTTCAGTTCTCTTCTGAGATTGAATTACCAGCTCTCCTTCTACTCCTTAGACCCTGCAAGAGTGATAACACTAAGCAGGAGAAAGATTTCTCTTTGATCACTATCCATTGCTGTGTGTCACTAAAGTCAGACACGTGATGCAGAAAATCCTCTGAACAGTGAAGGAATAGCTCTGTGGTTGATGAGCTTAGTGAAAAGATGTGTGCAGCCTTCACAAAACTGAGAAATTGGAAAAACAAAAGTTGAAATAAAATAATAGAAATAATAGCAATTTTAGTAAAAAAAAAAATTAGTCAAATCTTGCTTAATCTTGCCATAAGTGGGTCCCAGTCTTTTGCATCAATTATTTCATTAAAATCCAGTAACAAAGGGCTGAGGAGATAGCTCAGTAGAATAAGTGTTTGCCTAGCAAGCACAAGGATCTGAGTTCAATCCCCAGTTCTGAAAAAAAAGTCCAATAACAATTGTTTGAAGGTGTAATTTATCCATTTTTAAAATGAGGAAACTAACACACAGAAATTTTAAAAACTAGCCCATGGCCTGGGATATAGCTCGGTGCATAAGAGCCTGCCTGGCAAGTGCAAGGTCCCAAGTTCAATCCCTGGTATTGCAAAAAAGTAAAATAAAAATAAAACCTAGTCCAAAGTTTATCAGGCAGTAAGCAATATGTTAGGATTTGGACCCAGTGCCCAGGACTTCAACACCTGGGTACCATCATATGCCAGAAAGATTTGGAAGTAAATACATTACATCAAAGGTCACAACTAAGTTCTCAGACTTCCAGAGCAAAAGGGTTTGCACAAGTTACTGTAGTTCAAGGCCTGTGCTGCTTTGCTGAAATCAGGAGCAGGTGAGACACATGGTTTGGCTACTCACCTTGTGTGGCCCACTTCACAAAGGTTCTGGCCTGCTTGCAGGACTCCCCTGCTCCTCCCGTGGGCAATCTTTTGTATCTCACTTCGTCTGCCTGCACAGGTTCAGTACAACTCCTCCCTGTCACCAGTTTTCTCTTTCATTGTGCAGTCAATGGTCATTCTTAATTTCCATTATAATCACATTGTCCACCTCTTACACATGACCCAAAGGATGACCTGGGGATTAGACTTCCGACTTTGCCACTTATTATGTGGGAATCTTGAACACAGACATTAAACTTACCTTGAATCAGTGAACCAGGCACCTACATCTAAATGATAATATAATAATAACTTTCTCCCCATGTTCTTTTGAAGATCTACTGCACACTGATTGCTTTAAAAAATTGATAGCTATCAGGAGCTTACAAAATTGCTCAGTGGTGTAAGTGCCTCCCTGGCAAATACAAGGTCCTGAGTTCAATCCACAGTACCAAAAAGAAAAAAAAAAAAAACTTATAGCCATGCTACAAAATAAAGCACTTGGCCTTTAAGACTTTCTGTGTGCATGTCTTCTAGTCATCACTCCAAGTTTATTCCACACAAATGCCCCTCAACTAGTATTCCTATCTTCTCCCCTCTAGGCCAGCACGCTCCCTGTGTGATCCCTGGACTCTCTATATCAGATTCACTGGAAGTGCCTTTAATATTCATATTCCAAGTGCATGTAACTGCCTTTGTTAATCAGAATTTCTGGGGTTGGCTCTTGACAATCATCACTTTTAATAGGGTCCCCCAACTCCAGTTACATAAAGCTACATCAGTGACTGGGTCTCAGCCCCCATCTTGAAAATGCTCTCTCTGCATGAGATGTCTTCCAGTTCTTGTATCTGTCACCCAAATCTCACAAATAATTCTAAGCCTGACTTACATACTTCCTCCTTCATAAAACCGTTCCAGATTCCTCCCTCCAGAAATAATCTGTTCCTGCTTTGAATTATCACAGTGCTTATTTATGCATATGATGACTCTTCCTAATGTTTTCAAGACTCTTGAGGTGAGAGTCAGTATGTAGCACACATTAGCATCCCCTTGCGACTTAGCACAGGCTTTGTAGAAAGTGGGTGGTCAAAGAAGTAGAATCAAACAGATAGAGTGGGGCCCAATCTCATGTTGATAAAGCAAGTCTATTAAAGTAATAGCCCAATGTACTGGAGTTATAATTGGTGGGCACCTTATTACACCCAGCTGAATTAAACTAGTGTGGTGCTGGGTGTGGAGCCCCACCTGAGGGTCGTTGCTAGCAGCATAAAAGGCAGAACAGGTGAAGCTGCTGAGCACTGTTAGGGATGCTGTGTGGAGAAGGAGTTGGAGTTGCTGCAGGTTGCTAGTTCTTTTGGGCTGCTGTGCAGGAGGACCTCGTTAGGCTGGCCCTTCCAGTGTACTTTGGAGGAGCTCTGGTCTTTATTTTGAGCATAGCTTCCTGGCTCTGAGGGGAAGATGGTGCACTGCTCAGCCTCACAGAGAAGCTTGTCGCATTGGCTTTCCTGATGGGAACTTGGCTTTCCTCATTGTTGGAGGAGCTCAGGACCCCACTGTTGCTGTGGATGGCTGTCACACTTTTGGGAGAGCTCTAGTACTTACCTTGAACATTGCTTCCTAGCTCTAGTTCAGATCCCTAAGGCTGCTAGTACAGATCCTTCATCCCACTGGCATAGACTTTCTAGCTTCCACACTGACCCTTGGGTCTTTCCAGCACAGATCCATGAAATGGGCCTGTGGGAGGCATTGCTAGGAGCTCTAGGCTTTCATCTGGACTCATGCAGGGTATTAGAATCCAAGCCCTCAGCTGGAGTCTTTAGTATTTAGTATGTGGATAGAGTTCTTGCACTTGTTGTGTATGATTCTTGGGTGATTCCTTATAAACCAATATTATAAAATATGTCGTGTTTTCCATTGTTCCCCTTGCAAAAACCCAGTATGTGTCTCTTCCTTCTTCTCTTTCTCTTTCTCTCTCTTTCTCTCTCTCTCCCTCCCTCCCTCTCTCTTTGCCTCCCTCCCTCCTCTCACTGTACTGAGAATGTCAAGCAACATGGTGATAACTGTCTGGATACAATTGCAGACCCAAAGCATACTCACATTGCAATAATATAGAAGCAATAATACTCATTTTTGTCTACTCTCTTCTCACCATATTCCATATCCTTCAAACACACCTAGCTCTTTCACCCCTGTACTATAATATATATGTTAAAATACAAACATTCACCACGCATTTCAATCCTACCTCATACATAAATCTCTCCTTCAAGAAACATCTTTTTCTTTAAGCCTCCGTCGACCCTCAGAGGAAACCTCTACAGTTACATAACTCATTGAAGCAACATCCTTCCCCAATACCAGCTCCTTATTCGTTTCTTTCCTAAAACATGCTACAATCTACCATTCTGCTATTCATTATGTTATTGCCTTGCTTTTTTTGTCTGTATTTGTACAGATGATGTAAACTGAACAAAGTCAAGAGCTGTGTTCATCTTAGTCATCATTTGTTACAAATGGCAAGAGCTCAATAAATATTTATTGAAATATTGAATAAAACAATCATACAATATATAACCACAAGGATGGAGAGAGAGTGACATCATCAGAGACAAAAATAATCTTTTGTTAGCCTACATTGTAATAAGCAGGAAACAGTAGCTTTTATTTAATTTTAATAATATAATATCTGAACACCAGCTCTACAATTTAACTTATTTTGCTGCTGAAAGCAATGAATTTTGATTGACCATAATACTTATTCTATAGATTCTTGATAACCAATTTTATTTCTCCCAGTGGAATCCAATAATTTAAGACAGCAAGTTGGCATCCTCATGAGATACGAACACAGGAAAGGCAACTAGAAGAAGCAGATGTGTCTATTTTAAGTGGGAGGGGGACTCTACATTCTGCTTTAACTTTGCAAGTCTCAAAGAATTCTTTCATGACAATACACTGAGAACTACTTCATGAAAATAAATAGCCACAGAGGAATATGGACTTAATTGCTTGAATTGCTGCATTAGCTAAAATAAAACAGCTGTGATCACATTCTAGGGTAAAAATCATTGTTCAACAAAGACTTCTATTAAAGATCACCCCAGTGATGTGTCTGGGATTCTAAAATCAGGCATACCACTTTCTGGACCACCCATAGTCATTAGGGCAAACATGACTCCAATGGAGGGGGCATCTGGGTTGAAGAAATATTGTCCATGCCATAGGGCACAGGACTGCTTGATAGATTCTTCTTTCCCCCTAACTACATAGCTCAAGTTACTAAATTTACTCAGCAAAACAAATTCCTTTCATATTTCTATAATCCCAAGACACAGGAAAGGTGCTGTGTGGGTTGGTAGCTCTGACTATTAGGCTTCCAGTCCATTACAAGATGAGACAAGAAGCAGATTCTGTCCAAGTTCTTTCTAGGCCATCTTAGTGGACAGAGCCTAGTCTCTAAGAGTGTGACTCCAAGGTGGTAGCTTTGATGCTGTCAGGATTAGAAGCCACCTTAAGATATCGATAAAGCTGTAGAAGCATCCACCTACATTCACATACTTGGATGTATCAGCATGAAGTTTGAAACCCAGACTACAGAAGTGCTATAATAACCTTAAGCCATCTGTGAACCAGGAGCTCTGAATTCTTACTACACACTGCAGAAGCCAGACTTGCAAAGGAGGAAGTCAAGAACTCAGATGCTTTATTCCACAACCCTGCTAGTGACCCACCTGCACAGTTCTGAAGCAGGCAACCACTTCTAGAGTAAATAGGTAGAAAGGGAAATTCAAAGAAGTAGAGCAAAAGAGCTAGTGAGTAGGAGCTCAAATTTCAATATTCTGCCCACTGACTTCATGAACCATTGGGTCTCAAAATTAAATGTACTTAAGAATGTGCCTAGGAAGGTTATCTGAGTAGGGACATTTATAGTCTCATCTGGCTTCTGATTCAAAGGGAGTTAGTAGCTTTATGGAATGTTCAGATGATTCTGAAGCTGGGGTCATTTGATCATAAATGAATATCCTATGTTTCACGATGTGGACCATTTATCAGCATTTCACCAGTTGATGACTTCTAGAGATGCTTCTGCCTGAGAAATCTCAAGGCTCCTGGATCCAAACTACATATTCACTTCTCATGTATCCAGCAGTAGCACAATCATCTTTGTCTTGCCAGTTCCAGAGATACTGCTCTTCTCTCCAACCCACATCCAATGCTTCCAGGGAAACTTCTTCAGGAGATTTGTAGTGAAAAGTTGACAGATGATTCTGTGCCAGAGAATTGGTCCACTGCTGATTATCAATGGATAAGCATCTTTAATTTGATCTGTGTAGTCTCTTTGTGACATTCTCCTCATGTGATATCAAGGGGGCAGAAAGAAAGCCACAATTATCAAAATTCTTTCTACAGCGAGTGTCCACCTTTTCCTCCTCCAGAATGACTCTCTTCATGATCTTACTGCTGACCTTAAAAATGTATATTTAGTTTACCTGCTTATTATATGCTGTAAACTAGAGATAATGTTTTTCCCTTGTTTGCTAGTCATTTCATATTTCTTGTCAATAGTTTTCTCCTACCTCCTACTTGATAACCACTTCTTTGAGAACATAACATGTTTTAAATATCTCTCCACGTCATGAAATATGCAACTAGTCATAAACACTCAGTGGGTGCCACAGCATTTGTCTACCGGGCCAATGTCTAGTCACCTCTTGTCTTTACTCTTTTCTGCTAACTACAAGTACAGCCTCTTCCAGCTTCAAGTGGGGCTCATCCCATTCTAACAGTGGACATATGATCTAGATTTGGCCAATCGTTATAACTCAGTTCCCTGGAAGGGCAGCTGTGATTGGTTCATGATTGTCACATGACTCAAATTAGGTCAGTAAGATTCAGTCCCAGACCATCTAAAAGTATAGCCAAGGAAGAAGTAGTCTCTTTCTCTGGTTGCTGGCTGTCTTGTGATCATTAGGGTACAAGCTGTCCAAGAATGGAACAATACAGATGGGAGCAGTACTGAAAAATACAGAGCCAAGGACTAAATTCTAGAGACCTAGTTTCTGGATTCAGCCACATCAGAAGTTGGCTTACTCTCATTGCATTGCTTGGAGTGTGCAATAATATCTGCATTTTATTTCTATCACTTCAGTTGAAAGAGTCTAGATTTATCAAAGGCTCGGTGACTATTGATTGCTCAGGTTAACAACCAGTTTTACACCTGGAAAATATTGAACGTGTTTGGGTTCTTAATGCCTACAATATACTTCTCTGCAACAGACCAGCATTTTAAATTCTGTCACTAGCTAAAAGATTCAGACAGACATAGATGATGGCTTCAGGAACCAGACAACTGAATCCGGATCCCAGCTATTCCACTAAAACTTTGCAGGTCCATGGACAAGTTACTCAGAGCTCCTTTATTAGAAGAACACCACAGTAAAACACATGCACTGTTACTGAAATATCTTTTTTTAATATGGAGGATAGATTAAGGAGGAAGAGTTAGAGACAGGAAAGCACTATCAATGCTCAGGCAACAAACAACACTATAGCTAAGGGTTTAAATCATTGTTGTTTGGGATGCTAGAGCAGACTGCAGGAACTATAAGGCACAGTGGCAAAGTTAGATTTGGGTTATAGGAGAAGGGGCAAGAACCAAACTCGCAGAAATAGGCTGAAGGACTTCAATTTCGATACATTCAATTGGAGGTGTGTGCCTGCTCAGCTAGCCCCATGGTGGGCTACTTTGATGTTCTGGTTTATCTACTGAGTGATTTCTGAACACATAGCTGTATGGCTAGATGTAAAACTTCCTTCCTCTTGAACGACTTGAGCAGCTAGCTTCCTACTCCAGGCACCAAATGGAGATCATTCTTGCAGGTGAGGTTTCCATAGATCGAATTTAAAGCTGTGTTAACCCAAGCTATAGTGATGCCCCACCCATGGTGCATAAGGCCATCTTAGGGCAACTACAGGATAAAAAGCTGTGCACCAGTAAGACATGAAATAACTTACATAGGGAGAAATCTGTACTTTCTCAGCCCTCTTAAATACATCTAGAAAAAAAAAAAAAAAAGAACTAAAAAAAAAAAAACCCAAAACACCTCTTTGTGAGGTTAGAACGTTCTACGACCTTTTTCTCATGCTTCACACTTGCTAATCCCCTTGTTTACTTGGGAGCTTAGTTTCAGACTCAAAACCTTCAGGAGTTGAATTTATTATTACACGTGCTTTCTATTTATGGACTTTGTTTTCCATGTAGTGTAATAGAGCTGTGCCTTTTTTATTATTTAATTTCAGATACGTTTATTTTGTTAAATGACTTGGTTTAAATGAAACTAAAGAAATGTGGCCCACAGCTGCCTTAGCCAGGGTTTCTGCACGTGGTTCATCAATGATGGAGTCCAAGCTCCATGACAAATGTCTTCTCAGTAGGCGTAGCACTCCTGGTTGATGTTATTCCACACAGCTAAAAGCTACACAGAATGGGTAGTGCCGATGCTCACGCTGCCGGGACTGAAAGACTCAGCCCTCCCTCGTAGCCTGTTTTGCTGCGAGCTCCTGCTCCGCTTTGGCCTGTCTTCCCCCAGGCTTCTGTGGATCATGCTTTTCTTTACATGACTGCAGCGAGGCCTGCACACGCACAGTGGCCCAGCTGCCACGTGAGTGTTTAATTCCCAGAGCGAGCTCTTTTCATTTGTTTGAGAAGTCAGCTTCTCAGAAGTAAGACTGTGAAGCTGAAGGGAGAGAGAGGTTCCAGAGCCACGAAACTTCTCCCCCTTGTGGATCTCTCTTGAGCAGGAGCACAAAGATCACCTAGAGTCTCAATCATAAACGGGATTAAAAATAAAATAAGGCATCTGTCTGTGCAGTGCCTGCCTTACTAAACTCATTTAAAAACCATTGTCTTCTGGCATTATTTTGAAATTTGTAAAAGCACATATTTTAACACCAGAAAGTCAGAAAGACACATCTCAGAGTGAAATTCAGCAGCAGACAGACTCCAAGGACTGAGGTAGGCTCTTTCTGTCCATCCTGCTTCCTTTCCCTCTCATCCACTTCAGATAAGACACTAAACATAAGGGGATGCAAGGGAACATGGTCAATGGGGCTTTGAAAAGGAGCAAAAGCAGCGCAGTGGAGAAAACTCTTGAGCAAACGGAACAGAAAATCCCCATTTAAAAAATTTTACTACACACACACACATACACACACACACACACACAAACTCAGAATGGATCACAAATCTAAAAGCAAATACTAAACAACAAAATTATTAGAAGATAACATAGAAGGAAAATCTAGATATCTTTGGGCCTGGTGATTACTTGTCAGATACAACAGGAAGGGTACAAGTCATGAAAGAAAAAAATAGGCTGGATTTCATTGAAATTCAAATTTTCTGCTATGTAAAGGACACTAACAAGAGAAGGAGAGCAGAAACCATAGGCTTGGAGGAAAAGCTTGCCACAGATATATTTGACAAATGACCACTATCCGAAACACAGAAAGAACTCTTAAAACCCAGAATCAAGAAAACAATCTGATTTTTAAAATGGGCCAAAGACATACCTTATATAGTTGGGAAGTAAGACAAAAGAAGCCACCAGATGTACTGTGCCATCAAGGAGCTGCAGTTTAAAACAATAACAAGGTACAACTACACCCATGTTAAAAGGACCCAGAGAGGGAGCTCTAACAGCACCAAAAGCTGGTGACACAGGGGTGACAGGAACTCTCATTCCCTGGGGTTATTAGGGTAACACAAGATGGTGCAGCCACTGTGAAGACATATGGTAGTCTCCCCCATTGCCCGTGTACTCTTGCCATGAGACCCAGTCATCGTGCTCTGGGGATTTATCCAAAGGAGTTGAAGAGTCATGGCTATCCCAAAACTCGCATGCTCCTGGGTAGTTGTCTTCAACAACTAAGTTAAAGACAATACTATACAATACAACAAATACTGTCAAATTCATGTTATTTTAGTTAGTGAAATTATGTGTCATTTCTAATTGTTTCATTCATTACTATTTTGTAATCTCTTTTAAAAACAAATAAAAAATAAAAAGCCAAAAGGAATCACAGTGTTATCTACCTGTCCCATTAAATGCCACATCAGGGGCAAGCACAGGAGCGGTTCAGAAAGGTGGACGGAGCACTGAAACAGCATCTCTTAGCAGATGCCAGGCACTCTTAGCCACGCCAACTATTTTTCCAATAATTTCATTAGATAAAAAATTATTTACTGTATTTGATTAATAGAGAAGCCCTGTCACTAAATTGTTCAGTGATTTGCTGAAAGACTCACAGCTGAAAATCGCCGATTACCACAGCTCAGCAGGCCCCGGGCTGGACTTCACATCTGGCTACCTCCTGTTCATGATGTCTTCTGCACACTTCTGTTTGACAGCTGTGGTCATCGTTTGGGCCATAGGCCTCAGGAATTTGAGTAGTGAGTGCTGGTCACCACCGGGTTAGGCTAAGGTCACCGAGTTCCTAATGAGCAGGGAACCACCAATAAAGTCTGGGTTATATTGTGTGTTAACCTCTCTAATCCTGAGATAAAACTGAATTTCTTCTCCCTTACCAATTCTGAAAGTACACTAGCAATTCCTATAGAATATTAGCTTGAAGGCTCAGAAAATATATAAAATAAACGGAAAAAACTTTTTTAAAAAACCTATACAGCAAATCATGAGACACCTCCGCTTACAAACCTGCAGTAACCTCTCAGTTCCCTGAGGTTGTGGTAAGGATTTCCATTGTATCTCATTGGTCCCTAAATAATCAGGACAGTATCGACTACAATAGCCCAATCCTCTCCACTACTCTTTTCTAACCACACTTGCTCTCTTCTGTTTGCTCTTGGATTCTGTTCCCTCCTGCCACAGGGCCTTTCTCTAGAATCCTCCTTCTGGATTCCTCTTCACCTGAAAAAGCCCTGATCAGCCTTCAGACCTCACCTAAAATGTCAGCTCCTCAAGGAAAGCTCTTCTGTCCCACACCAAATGTGTTACATGCTATGCACACAGAGAAGTCTCTGCCACTCCTCGGTCTCACTGGCGATGTTTGCACCTGAACCGTGACTTCTGTGATTCTTTCAGGGCCAGGCATGCTCTGCTCAATATGGCAACCCGGGCCCTCATGTGGGTTCTGAACACTGCCATGGTGCTAACACCACCTAGACATGGCTTTGTAATTTTATTTCATTTTAGTTTAAAAGCAGATATTTGATTTCCTTAATGGTAATTTCAAATGTATGAAAAAAATTAAGCATGTATATCTATATTTTTAGCATGTATATCATATGCAATCTGAAACAGAATAAATATTTCTGATGGAAATTTTGCACCTGAACTGAGACATGATGTACATCTAAAATTGGCATTAAAGTATGAAGATTTAATATGAAAAATAATGTAAATATCTCATTACCCATCTTACAGTAATATTTCATTCATCATTAGTAATGTATACATATGTAATAATGTATATATAATATATGCATATATTATTGCATATATTATATACTATATGTGTAATGTATATAATAATATATGTGTGTGACATGTATATAACATACATGCAATATATGTGTAATGATGTATATTATATATATAATAATGTATATATTATATTATATATATGCAATAATATGTGTATAAAATATATGTAATATATATGTAATAATGTGTATATATATATATATATACACTATAGAGTAGATATTCAAAGGAGAAGAGAGATAATGAGAACAAATTAAGTTAACAAAAGGTTTTATGCAAGATCTGTTTCACCTATTTCCCTTGACTTCCTAATGTGGCTCCTAGAAAAGCTTAATAAGAAACATGATTTCTATCCTGTATGTGTTGGCTTGTACTAGTCTGGCCTGGAAGGACAGTGCTCGAGTCTGGCATTCCATACCTATAAATTTGACTTCTATTCTCAGTATCTGCTATAGTATCTCAAAAATAATAGTCTCTGAATACATATTTATTTAACATTTAAATAAATGAGTCACTTCCCATAACTGTCAAGGTGAAGCAAAGGGATAGAACATTTGACCTGTATCTTCAACTCTATGGCTAAATTTTTCTTTAGTTACACAGGACCTTGAAAATAATGACAGGATTAAGTACAGCCATGATTTTTAACTTTCCACTATGTGAAAAATACTTTTAACCTATTTGAGATTTGTTGTCAAAATTGGGGACAATGTATATGAAGTGACTTGCCCAAAATCAATTAATAAACAGCAATTAGCACATGATCCCTTGAAAAATTTAGTGAATAAACAACACATTCAGCTATAAAGAATGATAAACTCGAAGACTTCATATTTAAGTGGATGCCACTTAAAGATATACTCACAAGCGAAATAAACCAGACCCACATGTGTAAATACCATATAGTCTCCCTAGTATAAGAACTCAAAAGAAGAAATACAAATAGAAAGGTATAATACAATTAAAAGGAAAGCAAGAACTTAAGGATTGGACAACAAGGAGAAAAGCTGGGAAACATGACAGGGCAAAGCCATACATTTATACGCACAAGATGGGTAAGGCAATGATCCTGAGAAACATCAGTAGGTTTTTGAAACTAGCAGTTAAATGGTAGGATTCTCACCCTGACTAACTATACATGCTGACACCTATGAACCAAGCAACTACACTGAAGATAGCAATGTGTAATAGAAGGGTCACACTTGGAATGCATGTTATTCTGGTCTTCTAAATACATACTTCTTGTCATGATATACCAATTATTACCATACTGTCTCTTAAGTAAAAGTTCTTTTTTTTCTTTTTAAATAAAGAAAATTTTTAAATAAATGAAAAAAGACACTAGAAAAAAATTAAAAAATAAAATAAACAACACAGCAAGATTTAGGATGGAATCCACAGAGACGCCGTTGCTTTGGATATAAACAGGAAGCATTTGATTTCATTGGAGTCAAGATTGCTTGCCCAAGATTAGAAAGGCTCATAGGAGAGTTTTAAATATAAAATTCTGAAATAGACTCTAGAAAAATATTCCATTGACAAGAAAGTAAGCTGCTTGGGTTACAATAGTAAATTAGATACAGGAGCTCCAAAATTATAGCTGTCTTGGGAGCTTGAGAGAAGGCCTGAACCTGGCCTCCTGCTCACCTGTTCTGACTTCAAGGATGTCACATCTGATTTTCCAGAAACAGACAAAGCTCCATGCGCTGAAGGCCTGGGAGACTTCAGGTCAGTAATTATGTGGCCTAGCAAGTAGGCCAAGTGTTGGCTACGTACTTCACTTTGAACTTTAAGCATATATGAACAGTGTAATTTGATCTACATGGTTCAGAGTATTCATTCACTTCATTGGAGGTCCATTTATGAAAGAAGCTATGGTAATGTCCTTGGAGTGCTGTGCCAAACCCCAGCTCCTTTTGCTCAGTGGTGTTTGTGTCACTCAAGGCACTATAGGGGTTAAGTATAATACCCCAAAGTCATATGGCCTAGGTTCAAGTCTCACCACAAATGATGTACAAAACCTTGGACTCCCCTTGCCTTCTCCATAAGGTAAAAATAACTTTCATAGGTTCCTGGAAAGATCAACTGAATCAACATAATGTATGCAATGGATAAGTCAGGCACTGTGCTAACAACTCCTCATCATGACGTAACAACACAAAGTGACAGAAAAAAATAACACCAGGGTGTCTTGCATGCCATGCTTTATGTCCCTTTTACCTACCCAGAGGAGTCCAGGGCTGGTGTGACAACCCCACACTCATCAGGGCTCCTGGTGCCTTGGATTTTGTTTCTCTATCAACCACATCACGGAATTTTCACTTCAGATCCACACCGGCAGCTCCAACTCCAGCCAACTTCAGTCCCATTTTCCCCTAAAAGGAGGAGGACACGTGCTGCACTCATGAACGTGGGTTAGAAGTTGCCAGACCATGCTGCTGATGTCTCATTCTAACTTTTAATCTATAAGCATTTATAATCTTTAAAAAGACTGCAGGGCCAGCAAGAGAGCTCAGCAGACTGAAGCGTCTGCTTAGGTAAGCTCAGGCAAGTGCAGGGACCTCTGTTCAATCCCTGGCACCACAGGCCACAAGAGCCCCACCCCCAGGATGGGCTGAGCTGGCCACAGAGTCTGAGCCGGGTGGTGCACCCCGGTAATCCCAGCATGGGGAGACTGAAAAAGGAGGATCACTGTGAGTCTGAGCTGTGTAGTGACACCTTGTAACAACCAAATACATTTTTTAAAAAAAGACTGGAAAATAGACCTTTGTATTCTATTATTTTTATTATTATTATTGTTATTATGACTATTATTATTATCATTATTGTCATTATTGCTATAGACAGGAAACTACAGATTGGGGCACAGATTTCTAGTGGAAGCTCAAGAACTTCACTCCTGGTGGTGAGACCTGGAAGGCACACCGAATGGAGATCTTGGGGTAATGGAGTATGGCTTCAGAAAACTACATCTTTTAACTCCGAATTCAACAGTCTCCACATTCCATTTGTTGATAAATCCCCTAAGTATATGTTGCATATGACACTAAATAAATGTTTATTCCAATTATTGTACAAAAGTGACCACAAATCTCTCCTTTTCACTCCCCAGAATTATATCCAGGGAAGGCTTCAGATGCTTGTGGATTGAGAGAGTAAAGGAAGATCTTGTAGCCTCGAGTGCTGTTTCAGCTAAAGAGGATGGCTCCTCAAACATCCTAACGCAAGCAACTCCCAGCCACCCTCTCAACCTCGCTTCCAGCAAGACTGACAAGGTGCAGACACTTCAGCAGGCTTGGGGCTCTCCTCCTGAGACCAGCCACAGACACTTGGGTGAGACAAGATACCTTCCCATCCCATCTGAGCTTTACAAATAGGAGATGTTGACAGTGCACACACTGATAATTGGAATCATATTTTTGGCTAGCAAATTAGCTTTTGAGTCAAGCACAAGTACTGCAGCAGACTTTTGCAAGAGGCTTCCTTGGCATCCCACATTTAATCTGCCCATCCAGACAAGACTGGATTCCCTACACTTGCAGTTAGGTTGAGAAGGGTGTAAGTGAATTCATGTACCCCTCCTCATCCACTAATTTGGGTCCTGGAGAAACAAGCTTCAGTTAATGTTGGCCATATTCTTTGCATAATAAGGGATATTCAATTTTAGTTGGGATTTCTGTAAAATAGCAACAAGCATCCCTGACACCACAGACCAATTTAGGATTTTTTTTTTTTTTTACTTTAAATGTTGTAAGCAATATGCACCCAAATGAAAAACAACTTCAAATTTTTATCTCTTCCCAGGCTAGCAATATGCAGTGTGCTACTTTTTTTAGGCTACTGGGCTTAGGCAGTGAAACACAGTCCCAAGACCCAAGGGGCAAACAGCTAATATTGTATAATGTATTGTGTCACTATGTTGTGATATTCAGTGAATCAGCTGTATTAAGTATCTTTTCAACTTTTAGTATTCCCAACTTGTGATAGGTTTCCTGTGTTGGGATACCATGCTAAATGGAAGAAAGTCTAAATTCAACTTAACAATGACTTTTTTTCTCTACTTTCACTTTTGTTCCAGCTCAGGTTTGCAACACACTCTCCTCGCAGGGAGTGGACACACAGACATAACCCATCTCAATTCTTTTCTCATCCTCTTTCCCTGGCCTCCTTTCTTCTCCCCTCCACCTCTTTCCCATTTGCACAATGTCTATCTCTCTCTTCCCTATTATCTTTTATTTTACTCTTTGTATTTACTAAAGAAAAGCCCTGCAGCATTTAACATGAAAAAACATCTAATCAGGAAATCAAAGCTGAGTATCTGTGACATGGTCAAGAGGCTGATCCACTGTCTCACACAACCAGGATACCTGAGGAACACAGGAGGTGTGCTTCCTTAATCAGGAAACTGCAGATAACCACACTTATCTCATCACATTAATAATGCCATAAATCACCAATGAACGTGCCTGGTACTAAGCCTACATCCCAGATACAAAATCATAAAGACACAGATAAAAAGAAAAGGAAAAATTTGACCAAGTTTACTATGTGAAAGAAATTGTATATGAAAACTCCTCCAAAGAACATCAATGGATGGAGGCGGCCAATGGATGGAGCCCCAAGCTGGCTGTGAACCAACTTCATGAATGGCAGAGTTCACAGATGGTATCTAAGAAACACCAACACACATGTAAAAGAAAATATGTTAGGGTGCAGATTTCTGAAGGTCTGACAAATGGACATAGTCATACAACCATGATATAGATCAATTCCATAATTTCCAAGATTCCTTCTTGTTCCTTCAAAACCAACTCTTTCTTCCATCTCCAAACTCCAGCCCCACTAGATCAATATCAATAACCAAACTACTCATCTATTTCCCATCCACATGGTTTAATCCTCCCCAGAGTGCCACAGAGATAGAATCACGTACCTTGTGGGCTTTCTGCTCTGACTTCCTTTACTGCCTGCAGTGCATTTGAAGTTCATCAGGATAGGGGTACAAATTAGGAAGTATTATTGCTGTCTGTTTCCATTTGCTTAAAGTCCATCACTCCTAGCAGCAGAGTAAGGTCCGTGAGCTGACACACCGGTGTAGAAAGCTGGGTTCTGATGATCATTTGTAATTATATGCTCCCAAATATGTAGAGCTGGAGCTGCTGGCAGGAAAGTAGCATGCTGCAATGTGTTGTGAACTAAACTGTGCCTTGCTGTGCTAGAGCTCTCACCCTCACTGCGGCGGTATTTGGGGATAGGAGCTTTAGAAGGTGACTAAAGGTGCCCCACCATCCAGTAGGATTGGTGAGGTAAAGAGAGGAGGAAGGGAGACTAGAGGTAGCCAGGGCCCCTGCGCCCCTCCCACACTCACCCTGGAGGGAGGCAGCAAGCAGGTGGGCATCTGGAAGCCTGGGAGAGCCCTCACCAGACCCTGTCCATGGCAGATGTTGCTCCAGGACTTCCAACCTCTTGAATTACAAGAAAGTGGATTGCTGGTATTTCTGCCATGGTACCTGTGGTGTACTAGGGCAGATGACACAGAGGGGTTTGAAAGGACCAGGAGCTGAGAACGAATGAGACGCAAAGTGTGTCCTTTCTGGTAGGATGAGGAAAAAGTAGTGAAGGCCATACCACACAGGTGGGATCCATGTGGTCCAGCCCAGTCCTGGGTTCCAGGAAATACTCAATATTGGCTGTTTCTTAGGAGACAGCTTTCTACCCTTCCCTACACTCAACATAGACCCGCACATCTACAGGGATATTCAGGAACTATTTATGAAACTAGGAATACACAAAACAGACTGGACGTCCTAAAGCAATTCACTTTCTATTAGCTTCAAGAGCTGGAATGATCTTGTGGGTACCTGCAGCACAGCACTGTGGGTACCAGTGGAGTGCCACCTGTTTCAGCTGTTTATTGAAATAGCAGCAATCCACTTTCTCATAATTTGGGAGGCTGGAAGTCCTGGAGCAATGTCTGTCATGGACAGGGTCTGCACATAACCACACTGATCTCATCGCATTAATAATGCCATTCTAAATAATGATGTCCTAAATTTGTCTTGGTGAATTCTATAATTTGTGAAATGAAGTGATTAACACTGGCACACTTGTTTACCATGGTGTAGACAGAAAAGAATCTTAAAGTCATCATTTTCATTTTAGTATACACAGACCTCAGCCACTGCCACAATTAGATGTCTGTGTGTTAAGTTGTTTCTCAGTGCTTAGGAGAGGGAGGCAGGCCTGTCCTTATGGAGCAGTCTCTACAACTAGACATGAAAGATTTTCAGGATGGAAAAGAGAGTGAGATGTTTTTATTTAAAGTGACCTGAATACATAACTTGTTCTTTTCAGTATTCTAGGGTCCTAAACTATAGAGAAAGGAAACAAGGGACCCATCTTTTAGATATCGCAGTGCACTTGGGGTCACAGCTGAAACAGGTGGCACTCCACTGGTACCCACAATGCCATGCTCAGGTACCCATAAGGTATTTCCAGCTCTTGAAGCTGTGTGCATCTACATTCCCCCCACTCCTGTTCATTGAGAGTGGAGATTGGCCATGCTGGCTGTCTTCTCATGGCAGAAATCAGCAAATCAAAGCTCAGTCCACCTTGCTGGATAGGCAGCTGGTAAGATTTGCCAGCACATGGCCAGGATCCTGTTCCAAAGTGATTTCTGCTTCCCAGAGAAACACCAGGGTGACAACTCCATAATTCCCAGGAAGATAACAATGGAAGGTGGGGGCTGGGTATAATGGGACCAAAAGGAAGATGCAGGAAGGGTAAGGAGGCCCCAAACGTTGAGTGTTGGTACAAGACCTCACTTTATCCCTCACCACTCTTGAGATTCAATGTGTATTTGTAGCCTGGGTGTAAGAATTAAAATGCACGTGGTACTGATAAAAATAGCCTCCTTGCTGCCAGTTACTCCATTTAACTCACCATTCCTATTGCCAAAAGAATTACCCTGGCGAAAGTAGGGAGGTAGTGAGGACTGTGGGGTGAGCCGGTTGCACAGAGCCTTCATTTTCACCGATTGTCAGTTTTGAAACTGTCTCATTGCTTTTGCTTCTCAATAAAATTATTTAGAAAAGAAAAAAAAACCCTCATTAGTCACAGATAACACAAATAGATGGTTAGGGCAGAACTTCAGTTTAACTGCTTTTGGAATCCCATGGGGACTGATGGAGCACACCACTGGTGGGCCAGGAGCCATGGCCTGCCTCCTCAGACCTTCCTCTCTCGCACTCTTCCTCTCCTCTGTTACCCAGCCGGTCACTGTGAACTCAGCAGCTTCCTCTAGTGCGCCCTTCTGCCGTGATGTGCCTGCCTTGAAGCCAGGATGCCTTGGCCTGACCTCCTGAAACTGTGAACTGAACCGAATCTCTCCTTCTTTAAGCTGTAGGCAAAGGTTATACTTTCAGGGATCATTTCTATAGTACATTTAAGCTATAGGCATGTGCTAATGCATCCCAGCATTAGGAAACCTTTTAATATAACAGTTAATGGAACAGAGTTAGTAATATGAATGGAACTTAAATATCATCAATAAAAAAATTAAGTCACACACCCAAAAAAATTTTCATGGATTGTGTTCTGATCATTCCAGAGCCACGAGACAGCCTGCACTAGGAATTCTGTTGAGCTCCATCCAAGAGGAATTAGGTGTGTGGGTGATATTCAGCCTTTCTGTATATTAAAAGTGGATTCTGAAGTTGAGGGAGAAGAGAGTCACATTAAAAAGGGAGATAAGCAAGTTAGGAAGCAGAATAATTTCTAAAACAGCAGTAACGTATAGCAAGCCCTAGAGTTTCCAGAGGAGTTAACATAGCAGTGAGGTTAATTTTTCCTTTGGTGAGTTTCTGTATCTTCCAGTTTCTCCACAGTGAGAATTCATCACCTTCTGAAATAAGGAAAATAGGAGATTTTTAAAGTCATTACTCTAAATAGATAAACAGAAAAATTAAAACTTATAATCTAGTGTATCTATATATGAAAGAAATTAAAGAGAGCTAATAACCATTATGCCTAATATGTGGCATAACAAGGATTCTGAAGTACATTACACCTGGAACAAAGACCATGGCTATTTCTCTTCCACCCTCTCCCCTCCCTCTCCTTGTCTTTCTCTGCTTTCTTCTTTTGATACCATAATACTCACACGAATATCTTCCATATATCAACTTTGGTGCTATTACTCATATAAATGTGATATGTTACCTATTTATTCTGCAGAACATCGCTATGAAATAGGTAATAATTACATTCCCATTTAAGAGATGCAAAAACAGAAACAGAGTTGTGAAATAGATTGTCCAAATCCTAATAGCCCATAATTGCAAACCCAAATTCAAATACTAGCTTAAAAGACATGTTTTGTGTTGATCCTCTAATTAAGCCTTGTTATGCATATAGCTGCACTTTTAAGGCAAGGGCATGGTGCTGGTGATTATCTATTGTTGCCTTTCTCCTGCTTAGAATGCTAAGATTGATTCTTATTTTCCATCCCATGAATTGCTCAGCCTAAAAACAAAAACAAAAACACAGCTGAGAAAAATGAATCAATTGCAGTTCAATGACACACATCACAGATCCTTATTCAAAGTCCTTATTTAGTGTGGCATAGTGGCACACATTAAAAATCTCAGCTACTCAGGAAGCTGAAGCAAGAGAGTAACAAGTTCCAGGCTACTTGGACAACTTAGCAAGACTCTGTATCCAACAAAACATATAAAAGTATTTTTAAAGAGTTGGGATATAACTCAGTGGTAGAGCATTTGTGAGTTTGATCACTAGGATAAAAGAGTGAGCAAGACAAATGCAACCACGAAGAGTGACAGGCACCACTGCACGTGACAACAACACATGCTCAGGTGTACTTCGTCCCAGCCTGACTTCACTTAGTGCCTGAAACTGATTAAGCTGGGTGCTCTTTCAAAATGCCTCTTGTATGCTTTGCATCTACTGTGTCTAGGTCTTTGGGAACCAATTTCTTTTTTTCTTTTTTTTTTTTTTTTTTCTTTTTTTTTGTCTTTTTTTGAGACAGGGTCTCACTGTGCAGTTCAGGCTGGCCTTAAGCTCACTTTGTAGCTCAGGCTGGTCTCGAACTCACAACAATCCTCCTGCCTCAGCCTCCCGAGTGCTGGGATTACAGGCATGCGCCACCACGCCCAGCAGGGAACCAATTTCTAAGTATCCGCAAACTCACAGTCTAGAGAAAACCAGGATTCATGCCAACACCTCTCCATCACGTTCCGGGAATTGAAAACTAGTATAAGAGAACAACAGTTAAGGGGAGGCTGAGATAATAGCACTTCCTCTCTGTCTAGAAAACTAAAACCGGTGTGAAACACTAGCATCCTCTGCCTCAAACCCCTGTTCCTTTAATAAAAGATTTGCCTTCTGGCCCAGCACTAGATTTCCACAAATGCCTCCCGCAGCTTGCTAGGTATTTCTCTTGTCTCTTGCTGCAATCTGCGTTGCCGCCACCAGAGGACAGGATTATACAACACACTCAGGTTCCGGCTCCTTATTCAGAGTAGATGCTACAGTGTCACAGGAGCAGCCATTGTAGCTCAGAACCAGTTACTGCCTGTGCATGTAATGGTCCCTAGAGGTGCTGGCATGAGAAAGAGGTGGATCTGGTGTGATGGCAATTTTAAAAAAATTTAAAGGCCCACCAGTAGCCTGACACCGTATTAAGATAAAATGAGACCACGCAGCCCACCACATAGTTCTTCTGTAAGACTCTCTCAGTCTTGGCAGACTACACCCAGACACAAACCAGAGCTCACCTGAAGGCTCTGTGCGACCACACCTGCAGCGCTGCACAGCCTGTACTTTCTCTCCCCCAAACACACCCTGTTTGCTAACTGGTTTCAAGGACTCTCTGCTCAGCACTGATGCTGCCCAGTTCTAAGGCACCATGCTTTTAGCTTTTGTGTCTCCAGCTTGCAAAACTGAAAAACTAAGCCCAAAGCCCGGTCTGGGCTGATGCTTTGGGAGCGGTCCCCTGTCAGCTGCAGACATCATAACACTGGTTGTCTTTCTTCTCCTTGATGCAGAGCCTGTTCCATTTGGTTCAGTACCAGTTCTGTATCACTGGGAGTCAATATGCCCAGCCTATCAAGTCGGTGTATGGATCACCTTACTCCATAGGCCTGGATTTCCCCAGCTGTATGGTGAAGGTGTTAAGCCAGAGAACTCTTAAATTTGAATTAATTAAATGAATTAACATTATCCTCCTGCTAACTCAGTGAGGTAAGTTCTGGTACCACCATTTCCAAAGGAGAACACAAAGTCAAAAGAGATGACATCAACTGCCCGAGGATTATGCTGACCAAAAGCAATTCAGTCAGAATTCAAACTCAGATATAGTCCAATAGTCAATAATAGTAGTGAGTTATCAGCACAACTGGCAATTGTCCGAAGTTGTTGACTTGAGTCTTTTACAGCTCAGCATATCAATATAGCTCTACTTTTTATACATCGTAGTTATACTTTTCTGCTGAATGGTTAAGACCAGGTTAAAGCAAGACTTATACAACTAAAAATGTAACTTTTGCTGTCTGACAAGGTTGGTCAAATCCCCTCAGTATTAGGATATACAGCTACTATCTCTTATTTAATTGAGAAGAAAGGTTTGCACTAATAATGTTTACACAAAATATCATGTCTGCATCTTGTCCTCTGAATAACTAATACAAAGACAACAATACATAACATATTAATTATCCTACTAACCTGTATTGAAACTGTTTCATTGCTATTTTATCTCTTTTTCTCACTACAATGAATAACAACAACAACAAAAAAAAAAAAAAGAATGCAAACTCAGAACCACTCTTATTAGGTTGTTTGCCAGGACTTTGGGGATGGAAGAGGCTCTAACCACAGACAACCAGGTGAATCACTGAGTCACCCACAGCTCTCCTCAGCAAAGGTGTGCAGGTACCTGCTATGGCCAGGCACTGCAGCAACACTGGAATCCACACATTTGCAATGGCTGAATCTTGGGGGAACAAAAGGGAGGAAGGACTTGACATTGCCTGGAGTTGTTTCTGGGCATGAGAATGACTAAGGAGGCCATGATGGGATCAGACAATCAGCCACAAGGTCTAGCTAAATACAAGAGGTCCTGTCTGAGGGACAGTGTGGACAATATTTTATAATTCTCCACAACCACTGTTCTCTCTTTTCCAACCCAGTCCTAGCTCCAGGTTCCTAATGGGCCATGACTGGGAGTGCTGTGTCCCACACAACTCTGCCACTCACCGCCTGTGTGGCCCAGGAGAACCATAGGGAATCCCTGCACTTCCCTCCACTGCAAAAGCAATTGCTGTTTGGTGCAAAAGTCCAGGAACTTACACTGGGCAACAGCTGTCAGTCAGCACCACACTTAATGCTGGGGACACATAGGAGACAATTTCTGTGCTCAGAGTTCACATCCTCACACATGATGTCCAGCTTTCAGGAAATAGGCAGGACACTTCTGGCCTGTCTGGGCCACATTACATGAAGAGCAATTGCCTTAGGCTACCTCTCAAGTATATCCTGTAATTAATATATAGAAGTAACAGAGCTTCCTTTTTAAATATATATATTTTTTTACTAGAGCGTAATTGTATCCAACACACAAGACACCACCACTAATAATATTAATCGCCTATGTTTTGGGACATCTAATTTATTTGAGCCAGGTTGTACCTATGAATTATTTTTTGTTTGTTTGTTTTGTTTTTGTTTTTTTTTTGTTTTTTGACTTTTTGAGACAGGGTCTCACTATGCAGTTCAGGCTGGCCTTAAGCTCACTTTGTAGCTCAGGCTGGTCTCAAACTCACAACAATCCTCCTGACTCAGCCTCCCGAGTGCTGGGATTACAGGCATCCGCCACCACGCCCGGCATGAATTGTTTTTATAATCTTCACTATAATTCTCTGGAGCAGATTCCATACTTGTTGCCATTTTAGTGAAGGAAAAATCAAGAGTTTGAAAGGTTCTGTTACTGCCAGTTATGGCAGTATGTTCCCAGCATTTGGGAGAGTGGGGTAGTAGAAAGATTACCACAAGGTCTAGGCCAGCCTGGGCTACATAGCAAGACCTTGCCCTGCTTAAAATAAAAAGATTCAGGGTGTTTTATTATTTGTTTGTTTGAGTTTTTGTTTTTTACCAAAGTTGCACTGACAATAAGAAATACAACAGGCATCTCACCAGAAGCATCAAGAAGGAAACCCAGCCTATCTAGGGTCTCAAAGTTCACGTCAGAAATGTTAGGCTTTCCCTGCCTGACTCCCAGCAAATACTTTGAGATGTTCTGAAAAATCCCCCTCTTAGATTTAAACATTTCCATAGACTTTTCCATCTTTAGCCAAACTAAGGTGGCTAGGACTGGAACTCACATGAGCTATCTCCCTACAAGTGCCTTCTATAACTTTGGGTACGGAGCTCTTCAAAACAAGTTATGAAATGTTAATTTGATATATACGGCCTCCAATGTCTGTAAGTATAATATCATGTATGCACCTTGTACGATACCAAAACATTATGAAAACAGTTTGCAATGTATTAATTTATTGAATCCATCCTGTTAAGGTGTCTTAAAATTGTCTCATTGATATTTATACTTCAATAAAATAAAAAGAAAAAAGAAAAGACCCACAATGCTCTGCTGTTGGCAGCCTCATTGTGACAAATCGAGCAACACTATGTATTTCCCAGGCCAGCGTCCCAACAGCACAATTATGCAAAGGGACCACAAGCACTTGTCACTGCTTCCCACGCCCAGACATTCTCTAGCATCAGCAAGCTGACAAAGGGTCCAGACCGCCAGCTGGAAGACTTCTCTAAGCCCCAAATCTGTTCATTTCAGCTAGTATGGTGCAGTTTCAGCTTCAGTGACTTTAGTAAACCCCTGAGCTAGTTCAGTCACATGCTCTTGTCTTTCCTAAAGGTAAAGAATAAAACAGATTTAAGAGCCATGCTTAAAAGACTGTTTGCCAACAGGACTGCTACAGTGCTTACTGTTTAAAATGATGCTTCTATACCAGGCACATGGTACATACCAGTCATCCAAGCACTCTGGAAGGCTGAGGCGAGAGGATCCCAAGTTCAAGCTCAACCTGGGTAATTTAGTGATGAAGATAAAAATTATTTTTAATGAGATCTCAGCTATTCCATATAACCTAAGCAAAATTTCAGTAGGATATTGATAATTTTTTAAAAGTTTTTAAAGGTACAATTTATATACTATGTAGGCTGGTCCAATGGCAGTGGGTTATCAGAATTATTAACATTAGTGTCACAAAAGCTGGAGAGCAGGAGTCATGTTCCATTTTCCTGAAAAGATCCTTTGACCTACTAAAAATGACCAGCCAGATGTGGTGGCCCAAGCCTGTAATCTCAGTGCTCAGGAGGCTGAAGCAGGAGAGATTGCCACAAGTTTGAGGCCAGCCTGAGTTACACAGTGAACTCAAGGCCAGCCTAGATTACTCAGGAGGAATGTGGCTCAAAAACAAACATAAATTACATAGTATATATATACACATACTATGTAATTTGTTTAAAGTTACACCACACAGTATCTTTTAGCCAGTTTCCAAAGTTGCATTATAATCCATCACCATAATTCAGAACATTCATACCAGCTCAGTGACATCCCTTGTACCAGTTTGCAGTTTCACAACTCATTGCCAACCTCAGCCACAGATAACCTCCAATCTCTTATCTGTCTCTTATGCTCTACCCTTCTTGGAATTCCATGTAAAGGAGCCAAAATGTGTATGAAATTTGGCCTCTTCCACTTAGAGATTCACGTTTGGGGTAGCATGCCACAGGACTCTCTGTTCCTTTTGTATTGCTGTTTAGTAATCCATTTGTAGATATAGTACTTTTTGTTCATTCCTTTGTGGGCCAGTAGACATTTGGGTTGTCTCCATGTTTTTACTGTCAGTCATGCTGCTCTGGACATTGATGTCCAGGTTCTCTTGTAGACATATGATTTCCTTGGAGGTATCTAGGAGGAGCACTGCTAAATCATACAGGAAATTTAACCTTACCTTCTTTGTCACTGTTTCAACCTTTCTTCTTTCCTTTATCTTTTGGTACTGAGATTGAGCCCAGTGTCTTTGCACTGAACTACATCCCCAACCCTATTTCTATTTTTATTTTATATTTTTATTTTTGAGACAGGGTCTGGCTAAGTTTCCAAGTTGTCAGGCTGGGCTCAGAATTGTGATTCTCCTGTGT
Organism: Ctenomys sociabilis; assembly: GCA_004027165.1. Lineage (NCBI taxonomy): Eukaryota > Metazoa > Chordata > Mammalia > Rodentia > Ctenomyidae > Ctenomys > Ctenomys sociabilis. The sequence goes on along the minus strand of PVKA01008056.1, from coordinate 29,278 downwards.
CATCTTCCTAGAATGCTAGGGTTACAGCCTTGCATCATTACACCCTTCTCTGTGTTAACTTTTCATGAGACTGCTTGTTTTCTGAGATAGCTGCACTGTTTTATAGTCTTATGCTGGTCCTCTTGTTTGTTTGTTTGTCTGTTTGTTTGTTTTTGAGCCACAGTCCTGCTATGTAGTCCAGGCTGACCTTGAATTCACTTTGTAACCCAGGCTGGCCTCAAACTTGTGGCAATCTCTCCTGCTTCAGCTTCCTGAGCACTGAGATTACAGACTTGGGCCACCACATCTGGCTGGTCATTTTTAGTAGGTCAAATGATCTTCTCAGGAAAATGGAACATGACTCCTGCTCCCCAACCCCTACAAAAAAAGATACACTGGGAATACTCAGGAGTCCAATATCTGTAGTCCATTGGAATCTTTCAGGGTTTTAAATATCATGGTTGAGGAGAAATCAAGAGGTTATCAAGATGTCCAACCTTTTAGCAAAACCAAGTAATTCTATATTTAAATGATCATCCTACTCCAACCTGGCCCAGTTCCCTGGTTAACTCTTCCTTGTCCCTTAAGACAGCATCCTGGCTTCCCATACAGGATCCAGGCTCTAATCACACACCCCAACCCTAACAGAAAAACCATCTTGCCACTGATGTTCCCAAAACACTTCATGTATGACTCTCATTGCTATGGAATTTCACAGCCTCTCTGGAGGCCTCTGTGTTGCTTACCTTTTTCTCTTTAATACTCAGGATCAGCACTGTTTCATTACCCATGCTTAATGATATTCCACAGACTATTGACAGAACACACCCTGTTAAGTGTGGCATGAGGGTGTTAATTTCATAGATCAGAAATATTGTACAAATGACTGAAATCTTTAGGTAATTTCTGAGTTTCTCCCAAACTAACTATAAATTTGATCTGTGACCTCTCCAGTAAAACTGTCTGTTCCCCTCTCATCAGCTTTCTGGCCCTGACCATGTCATTTAATTTTTGCTAAGAGCTCTCAGTTATTAATCTGTTACCCTTTTGCTATTTATTGACTATTTACCAAAATAGTACTGAATGTTCATGCAGGGGCAGATGTGTCCTGCTTAGATATGCAATATCCCCAGCTCTGGGCAGTGTCAAGAAGTGATGGCACGAGTCACCTCCCTAGAGAGCTTTGGCTTATTCCCGCATTACACTTGGAGGTCATCACATGCATTGAGAGACTCTAAAATATGATATCTGTATCAGTGAAAGTTTTACTAGAAAAACAGGTATTACACAAAATGTACAAATGTACAAAAAATTATAAGATTGGCTTACAATGGTCAGCCGCAGAGTCAGACAAGAAAGCCTGCAGAGGATGTCTGCACACTGGAGATTGCAGGATTCAGTCCAAGGGCTGGCGCAGTCAGCAGGACTCTGTGCAAGTCCATGTCAGGAGGCTGATAGGTCTGTGACAAAAGGCTGATGAGCCTACACTGGAAGGCTGAAGGATCCAAGGCAGAGGCCAAACAGTCTGGGCCAGAAGCCAGGAAACGATGTCCAAGCTGATACTGAAGACTGAACCTCCTCTGAAGAAATGGAACCCTCCATCCTTCCTCATTTCCCTTTATATCCTTTAAGTGATGAGCCATCCTAGGGTGGCTCCTTTACACCCTAGGGTATGGAATTGTTGAGCTGATTTAGAGAAGCTTCTAAATTTCTCAAGCTGACACAGTCAATCAACCACTGCAAGATCCTAAAAGCCAAAGACAATGCATGATGGTGCATGCACAAGCACACACACCAGCACTCTCCTCTCATTCATATTGCAGCGCAGCCCTGTGGCCTAAGCACCTGCACTCAGGTGACCTCGTCTAGGAAGGTCTGCTTCAGCTGATATTCTGGACTCTCTCAGCAGCCTGGGTCCTGTGCACCCTGGGTCCCGTGCACCCTGGTGAGCTCTAGCAGCTTCCAGTGGCTTCACTGGCCACTACCCATCTCCTTTGGCTTTCCAAAAGGAAAAACTGGACTCCACAGGAAAAATGCTTTGGAATCTGACTGCAAATATAAACCAGTGCTGCAGATATGCACTCACCAGCCGATAACCCCGGGGTTGCTGAGCTGCGAGACATCTGGACATTGGGATGACTTGCACCATCCATCATCCTGCTGTGAGAAATGGCTTAGCTGTGCTCCACCTGACATGTCACAGGTTCTCTCTCTCTCTCTCTCTCTCTCTCTCTCTCTCTCTCTCTCTCTCACACACACACTTATATAAAAAATATCATCTTTAGAAGAAAATTTTAATTAAAATCCTAACCTACCACTTGTTATCTTCAGACAAATCATTTAGATTTTCTGAATCTTAGTCATAATGAGGCTAAAACACACCGAGTGTTATCATGACCAAATACAGTCAGCAGGAAACAGTACAGTGACATGCACAGCACATTTTAGTCCCTTACTGAGTCATAGGTCTGACTTTTCCACAATGTGTACATCAACAGCCTTACACACAAACAAAAATGTCATTAGGTTACATCAATTATTCACCAATTATTTTTTTCCTGTGGTACCAGAGATGGAACTCAGGACCCTGTGCTTGCCAGGCAGGCACTTAGGCCACTGAACTATGTCCCTGGCCCTCATCAATGTATTTATAATTATGGAATCCAGAGTATAAATTTTCTGAACATAGGGACAGGAAAGCAAAAATGGAGGCCCCTTTTTAGACCCTTTGTCTCCATTTAATTTGGACAATGTCTTCCACACCATTCCTCCTATTGCACTGACTTACTGCCACTCAGCTCCTGTGGGTTTTCACTTGCCTGGATACCGAGAAGGCCAATCAACAGACAGAGTGTTAGGAAGGGGTTGGGCATATAGTTCAGTTTCAGAGCACTTGCCCAGAACATGGGAGATTCAGGGTTCAGTCTTCTCCAGAACCAAAAGAGAGACAGAGAGAGAGAGAGAGAGAGAGAGAGAGGCAGACAGAGACAGAGGGAGAGAGACAGAGTCAGTGACAGAGACAGAGACAGAGTCAGAGAGATAGAGATAATCAAACAGAGAGAAAGATGGACCCTGGCTGGAAGCTGAGAAACCCCTAGCACCAAGTGCCTGAACCAGGTGCTGGCTCCAATTTTCCAAACAGATGAAATTCCACTACACCCTTATAAAACTGGTGGCTGCCCAACGCCATGTACTAGATCTCAGGGCTGTGAAGTCACACAGAACATCCTTCTCACGGGGAAAAGTTGTCCAGCATGCTATGGAGTGTCCTTTTCATTTCAGAATACAGTAAGTACTTGCCAATGAGTAGGGATAGCCTGGTGCTACAGCTAATGAATCTCTACTGTCATGAATTCTTAAGACTACATTTTCTTAATTGCTTGTAAAATGTATTCTATGATATTGTGTAACTAATATCAAGACACACAGCTGCGCGTGTGCTCAACAGATGTCAGCTGTCCTCCTCTGAAAGGACAAAACATGAATGAGGATTACTGAATTAAATAGAAAACTGAGACATTAAATATTTAATACTGGGAACAGAACAAGGTAGTTTATTCTATGGTCTTGTTAGTTGTTGCTTTATTTTGCATCAGTGGTCCTGAGAATGCTCTCATTATCCTAGAAGGCTCATTGGAGGTTGCCATGGAGACAAAAGCTGCTCTGACATATTCCCCCAGGGCCTGTTTGCCAGCTTTTTTAGTAAACACTTAATTATGCACTGCGTTCTACAATTAGAGTGGCTGGAAGAGAGTTTGCTTAGCTGATTTTGGCCCAGAGACCAAGTGTCCCCACCATCAGATGCTCTCAAAAATCTGTTGAGTATAATTTTCCTAAACTGAGCAAGATCCCAAAGCCTCCAAGAAAATCAAACAAATAAGGAGATAACACACCATCTAATTGCTTCTCTTGACCGAACTGTACAAAAGCTTGTCCAAGTTATCTCAACAACTTTAAATCCATACTGAAAATCAGGGTGGCCCAGGGAGAGAAAGGATTGTTCTGCAGCATGTTCCAAACAGGCAAACCAGACAACACTGAGAAATGTTTTATCAAGAAATGAGAGATTAGCAAAATACAAGATGCTTCTTTAGGTCAGGAATTCTCAACATGAGGATGGCTTGCTGGAGCCTGTGATCCAGCATCAAATGTATAGAGAATACTGTTTCTGTACACATGCCTGTGCCTTCTAGAAAGAATTCAATTGCTTTAATCAAACGCTCAGAAACTATCAAATAAAACAAAAGACCACCCATCAGTTACACTCTAGTCATAAATGCTCCATGTGCTCTGAGGAAGCATGCTTACTCTTCTCATAATATGTAAAGGAAAGTATTTTTCTCCCTGGTCTTTATCCAACTTCAATTTTGACAGGCACACTTCGAATTCTCCCTCAGCTGGAAAATAAATGCTGAGTGAAGAGCCACAAATCCACGATAGTAACCCACATCTAGCATTCTAAGTCCCCATCCAAGCCACACACTTTGGACACTCAGTCTTACCAAACTCCTGTCACTCAATAAAGCTACTTACTTGAGAGATTCATGTAAGAGGTGGATTTCTACTCCATATGCTCTTTGGTGGGAATTTGCCCTATGCCAGTGACTTATATTTCTCTCTTATATTGTCTTTGGGATTTCAGTGCAGCTATTCACCTGGCAACCAGAACACAGAGGCAAGAGTTCAGAAGGAGACACTCAAACTGAAGCAACAGGTCAAACGAAGGGGGAAGTGTTCACATCTCACCTTCAGTGTCAACAGAGGCAGTTATATATGATGTGTAGCACACGACTCTAAACCTTGAAGAACTAAAACAATATTCCCTTGTTTTCTGCCCACTGTCCCCTCAATAGAGAAGGAGCAGCTTATCTCTGCCCTGCTATATCTGAGTCTTCCACTGGCTGCACCCAATATCTGAGGATTGGCTGAAACTACCTAGTACCTTTCTCTGCGCAGCCCTGGGGACTCTCCCAGGCTTGTGCAATTGATCTCTTGGAATGAAAGCCTTGGGACAGTGAAGCTTCTTACACAGTGGCTCAAGGCTCAGGAACCAGGTTCCATGGACCTAAGCAGTAACTGCAAGGCTCTGTGCAACCCAGCCATGTCCCTTTTTGAGCATCATTCTTTCACTCAAGAAAGACTCCATGGCCAGTGCAGATGGGAAGGAAAAGGAATTTGGCTCTACTCCTGGTGAAAACTGACAAAATCCTAACAATGGATTCCAGAGGATGCAAAAGTAGGAGCTCTCCTACATTTGGCTCAAACCAGCTTTATCACAAGAAATGGTTGCATCTTCCCCCTGTCCTGCATGCCCTGCATGTACCCAATAAAGGAATGCATCCCTTGAAATTCCTTCAAATGCAGCTGTGATATTTAACTGGCTTGCCATCTGACTGTGATAGCATACAGGCAGTTCTGGGTATGACTGAACAGATTTACTGAAGACAGAAGACTCATTCTAGGTCTGAGTGGTACCATCCAAGAAATAAAGGGAAAATGAAGGAAGGTTCTCTTCTGCTTCTTCACAGGAGCTGCAGTCTTTGACTTTGCCTTGGACATCTGTCTCCTGCCTCCCAGTGTAGACTCTTCAGCTTCCAGTGTAGACCTGTTGGCTTCCTGCTCAAACATGCACAAGATTGTAGTGAGCTCCAGGCCTTTGACATTTAGCAGGCACCTTAGGATTTCCAGCATGCAGGTAGCCCTCTTGCAGTTTTCCACACCTGATGCTGTGGGTGGCCACTGTGAGCCTACCTTCTAAATCCATATATATATATATATATATATATATATATATATATATATATATATATATATATGCACATAAACATAAATGCATATGTACAATCTTATATTAAATCTGTTTCTCTGGTAATCTCTGACTGCATGGCAGATAAACCATGCCAAGAAGAACAATTGCCTACCCAAAGCTGTCATCACTAGTGAGCTAGTACCAAATCTTACAGTGAGCTTCCATGGCCAAAGAATTGGGCCAAAGAATTGCTACACCAACTCCTTGTCCTTGCCTTTATTTTTATTTTATCTTAAAGAATAAAAACAAATAGAAACAAAGGCAAGAACAGAGTAACAACAACAGTACAAACAGTAGAGTTTTGAAACAAGAAAAAAATTAACAATGGTTGTTATATTGCATATTTTCATCATCAAATCTGTTGTTTAGATTAAAAGCCAGAGGTATGCAAAACTGGCCAAATAATTAAACAGTAATGCTTGCTTTCAATAAACTTTAATTTCTTGCTTGTCTTTTTTTTTTTACTTTACTTGTTTTTAAATTTATTTTAAAGAGAAAATATTTATTGATAAGACAGTAGAAATAGTACACATTTAGAAGAAACAGATGAGAAGCATTCAACTATGGTTTATGCATTGCACCTTTCTGTCTTTGATGTAGTTGCTTAAAATATACATAATAGCATATAAAGTTAATCAACATGAAATTTTGAATATTAACTGCTACTTTCAAAAAACTTATGCAAATGAGTACTACAATCATCTCCGCTATCCTGAATATATACTTGAATGATTTTTTCCCTTACTTTTTTTCCTTTTTTCCCTTTACCTCATCTTTATTGTTTATTCCTTATGTTCAGTTTCTTTCCACTTTAAAATATCTATTATTCCTTTAATATTTCATTTATTCTTTTAGATTCTTACACTATGGAGATAATACAATATTTACACATCTGGAGCTGATTTATTTCACTTATGAGTATAGCCTCTAGTTGCATCCATTAACTTTTAAAGGCCTCAAATTTGTCTGTCATTATAACTGAGTAATACTCCATTGTATAAAAGTACTACATAATTTTTATCCATTCCTCAGGTGATGGGCATTTTGGTTGTTTTCAAGATTTGGCTATGACAAGCTGTACTGCTATAAGTATGGCTACACACATGTAACTGTAGTATGATGTTCTTAGTTCTTTTGGAAAAATACCCAGAAGGGGAGTAGCTTAGTTAACTTTCTATCATAGTTTTTAGGACTTTTCCACACTGATTTCCACAGTGGTGTACAAGTCTACAATTCCACCAACAGTGGAGAAGGGTTTCTTTTTCCCCATAACCTCTCCAGCATTTGTTATTAGTTGACTTCATTATGATAGCTGTCCTTTCTGGGGTGAAAAGTTATCTCAATATTGCTTCAGTTTGCATTTTTCAGATGACTAGTGCTGTGGAACATTTTTTTCTTTTCTTTTCTTTTTTTTTTTTTTTTTGGAACTGGGGATTAAACTCAGGCCCTTACATTTGCCAGGGAAGCGCTTATTCTACTGAGCCATCTTCCCTGCCCCACATTTTTTCATGTACTTATTTTCCAGTTATATTTCTTCCCCTGAGAAGTGCATACTCATCATAGATGCCTATTGTTGGACTGGGTCTTTGAATATTTGGGAGCCTGATTTTTTTTCGTTATTTATATATTCTAGATAGAAGTCCTTTGTCTGAGTGGTTATTGGTCAATAAGTTTTCCCAGTTCATGGGCTGTCTTTTCACTGCGTTAGGGATTTCTTTTGACATGCAGAAACTTCTCAATAAGATAAGATCCTAGTTGTTGATTCTTTGAAGTACTTCCAACAAACTTTGGTTTTAGTTCATGAATTTTCTGCCTACCCCTATGTCTTCAAGATTTTCACCTACTTTCTCTTCCAGTAGATCTACTGTTTCTGTTGTAGCATTTAGATCTTTAATCCATTTTGATGTTAGTTTAATGCATGGTGATAAACCTGGATCTAGATCTAGTTTTTGGAATGTGGAGAACCAGTTTTTCCAGCACCATTTGTTAAAGAGTCTATCTTTCTTCCTATCAACATATTTGGCCCTTTTGCCAAATATAAGGTGGCTGAGTGTGTTTGTAATTGTATACGCATATTCTATTCTGTTCCATTGATCCTCAAGTCTGATTTTTGACAGAACCATGCTGATTTTATCACAGTAGCTTTGTAGTATAATTTCAAGTCTGTTATTGTAATGGCTCCTTCCTTGCCTTTATTGACCAGGATTGGCTTTGCTATTCTAGGTCATTTCTCATTCTAAATAAATTTTAGGAATGTTTCTCTAGATCTGTGAGGTATATTGATGCCATTTTGATAGGGATTGAATTAAATCTGTATAACAATTTTGGAAGTATGGCCATTTTCACAATGTGAGTTCTTCCTATCCAGGAACAAGGAATATCTCTCCATTTTCTGAAATCCTCCTCAGACTTTTTTTTCTTTTTTCAGAATATTGCAATTTTCATTGTATAGAACTTTTACTTCCTTGGTTAGATTAATTGCTAAGTATTTCTTTTCTTTTCTTTTTGGATGCTATTGTGAAGGGTATCAGTTCTCTAATTTCTCCCTCTGAGTTTGGAATCTGTGTAGAGGAAAATTATTAATTTTGGGGTATTGACTTTTTTATTTTATTGAAGAATAAATAGCAATGAGACAGTTTCAAAACAAATGAGTAGGACAGATTCAATAATTAATACATTGCAAATTGTTTTTCTTGTAGTTTTTTGCTATATAAGGTAAACACATGATATTCTATTTACACTATTAGAAAAGATGCCTCCAATCAAAGAATGAAGAGAATGTAGCTGTGTACCTATCTTTTTTAAGCTGATTCATAGTAAATTTTCAATAAATATACTTTTTACATTGTTAACTTCTTAGTGGTTATCCATACTACAAGAAGCACACAAGATATCCTGTCCAAACACTATTAGTGCAAATCTTTCTTCTCATAGAATTATGCAAAAGTATTGCATATTTATCCTAATGTACTGTTTATACAAACACAGAATGGTTATTCCTTTGTATACCCCTTTCTTTGTTTAGTCCTGTCAAAGGTAGGTATTCTATTGTCATTCAGTTATTATAGGTGCTTGAATTCAGCAAAACAATCCAACACAGTCCAGCAGTCCACGATAATAGTGGGTTATCTGAAGAAGTTGTTGACTAGAGCCATTTACAGCTCAGCTTATTATTATGGCCTTATTTTATATACCTCATTTTTTTTTTTTTTACTTTTCTGCTGGATGGTTAAGACCAAGATAAAGCAAGACCTATATAACAAAAAATGTAACTATTGTATTTGATGAGGTCAGTCAAATCCCCTTAGGGTTGATGCTGTAACCGTGTGGATGAGTCACGGCCATTGCTTGACCAATTTGCTCTCTGTGAAAGCCTGAGAGAATGTTTTCTCTCCATGCGACTCTCCTTAGGCACACTATAGATCATCAAATGCCTTTCTCTGTGGCTCCATAATCTCCTTGATCAGAAAATTTGGGGCACAACTGAGTTCCATGATGTTACAGTACAGGTTCTCCTATGTCCTGAATCTTCACTGACCTTGAAAGGTTAGGGCCCAAATAGAAGGGCTGACCTTGTAGGCCTTCCATGCCTCCAGTTTTTGATCTGCAAACTTAGGTTGTTAACCATCCAGAAGAGAGGCTGATTAGTACCTTGCAACACATGTAGTTCAGTTTATCCTAACTATCTGACTAAATTCTTTTTAGTTGGTGATATACCTTTCTATTTGCATTTCTTCTTTTGATTTCTTATACTAGGGAGACTATACAATATTTGCAGATGTGTGTCTGGTTTATTTCACTTATGAGTATATGTTCGAGTGGCATCCACTTCAATATAAATGCTTCAACTTTATCATTCTTTATAGCTGAGTAATACTCCATTGTATGGAAATACCACCTCTTTTTCAACCATTCCTCATGTGATGGGCATCTTGGTTGTTTCCAAGATTTGGGTATCACAAATTGTGCTGCTATAAACATACATACGCATACATCACTATGATATGATGTTTTCAGTTCCTGCAGAAACATTCCCAGTAGGGGGATAGCCGGCTTGAATGGCAATTCCAGTTCTAGTTTTGTGAGGAGTATCCACGTTGGTCTGCACAATGGTTGCACCAGTCTACATTCCCACTAGCAGTAAAGTGTTCCCTTTTCCCCACATCCTCTCCCACATTTGTTGTTGATTGATTTCATTATGATAGCCATTCTTTCTGGAGTGAGATGGTATCTCAGTGTTATTTTAACTTGCATTTCATGGATGGCTAGTGATATGGAGCATTTTTTTTATATATTTATTCACTTCTTTAATTTTGTCCTCTGAGAAGTGTGTATTCATCTCAGATGCCCATTTCTGGATTCGGTCATTAAATTTGAGGGCCCTAATGTATCTTACACCTTTATAAATTCTAGAGAGCAGACCTTTGTCTGATTGCTTATTAGGATTTTTTCAGAATTTGTGGGTTGTCTTTTCACTTTGTTGACAATTTCTTTTAATGTGTAAAGACTTTTCAATAACAGTTGATCCCTATTGTTAATTCTTTCAAGGGTTTCCCGTGTGAATGCATGTTTGTTTATGAACTCTTTGCCTACCCTTATGTCTTCAAGAGTTTCTCCTACTTTCTCTTCCAGGAGACTGAGTGTTTCTGTTTTAATGTTTAGATATTTAATCCATTTTGACTTTAGCTTAGTGCATGGTGATAGAGCTGGGTCAAGTTTTAGTTTTCAGCATGTAGAAAGCCAAGTTTTCCAGCACCATTTGTTAAAGAGACTATCTTTCTTCCAGTAAGTATGATTGGACCCTTTGTTAAAGATCAGATGGCTGAGTGTGTTCATAGATGCCTCTGCACCTTCTAATCTATTCCATTGATCCTCAGGATTTTGTTGCCAATACCATGTTGATTTTATCACAGTAGCTTTGTAGTACAAATTCAAGTCAGGAATTGTGATGCCTCCTGCCTTGTCTTTGTTAGCCAGGACTGCCTTTGCTATTCTAGGTCTTTTCTGGTTCCAAATAAATTTTAGGAATGATTTCTCTAGGTCTGGGAGGTATGGTGGTGGTAGTTTGATAGGGATTGCATTAAATCTGTACAGTTTTGGAAGTATGGCCATCTTCACTATGTTGCTTCTTCCTATCCAGGAGCAGGGAATATCTTTCCCTCCATTTTCTGAAATCCTCTATTATCTCTTTTCTTAGGGTGCTATAGTTTTCTGTGAAAAGATCTTTGACTTAATGGTTAAGTGAATCCCAAGGTATTTCATTTTTCACAGTGCTATTGTAAAATATATTGTTTCTATAGTTTCCCTCTCTGTATTTATTATCTGTATAGAGGAATGCTATTGACTTTTGAGTATTGACTTTGTATCCTGCTATGCTACTGAACTTCTGTATCGAGTCTAGTAGTTTCTTGTTGGAGTGTTTTTGGTCTTCCAAGTAAAGTATCATGTCATCTGCAAATAGTGAGAATTTGACTTCTTTATCTATTCTTATTCCCTTTATTTCTCCATCTTATCTAATGGCTGTAGCTAATGATTCCAAAACTATATTGAATAGGAGGGGTGATAGAGGACATCCTTGTCTTCTACATGATCTAAGATTAAAAGATTTCAGTTTTTACCCATTTAGAATTATATTAGCCATTGTGTTGTCATGGATGGCTTTTATCAAATTGAAGTAGAGGCCTTCTATCCCAATTTTCTGAAGGATTTTGAACATGAATGAGTGATGGATTTGTCAAAAGACTTTATTGAATCAATTGAGGGGACCATGTGGTTTTTAGTTTTCAGCCTATTGATATAGTGTGTTACATTTATAAATTTCAGAATATTGAACCATCCTTGCATCCCTGGGATGAATCCTATCTGGTCGTGGTATATGATCATCTTGATGATTCGCTGTATTCTATTTGCTAGGATTTTACTGAGGATTTTTGCATCTATGTTCATGAGGGAGATTGGCCCATAGTTCTCTTTTTTGGTTGTGTCTTTCAATGGTTTTGGAATCAGTATAATACTTTCCTCCAGAAATGAGTTTGGGAGGACTGCTTCCTTTTCAATTTCACTGAAGATTTTGAGGAGTGTAGGGATTATATCTTCTATAAATTTCTTGTATAATTCATCTGTGAATCTATCAGGACTTGGACTCTTCTTTGTTGGCAGGCTTTTTATTACATTTCATATTTCATTGGCTGTTATTGGTTTATTGAGAGTTGTTATATCTTCTTGATTCAATTTTGGTAATTTGTACCTTTCAAAGAATCTGTCCACTACTTCTGTGTCTTCTATTCTGTGAGCATAAAGATTCTCAAAGTAACTATTAATTATCTTCTGAATTTCCACTGGGTCTGTGGTGACTTCACCCTTTTCATTACTTATTGCTTGTATTTGAATTTTTTCTTTCCTCTTTATGATGAGAATGGCTAGAGGCTTATCAACTTTATTTAGTCTTTCAAAGAACAAACTTTTTGATTTGTTGATTCTTTGAACTGTTTTTTCATCCCAATTGAATTAATTTCTGCTCTAATCTTTGTGATTTCTTTCCTTCTTTGCACTCTGGGTTTGGTTTGCTCTTCTTTTTCTAGCTGACGGAGGTGCAACATTAGGGTGTTTATTTGTTCCCATTTTGTTTTCCTAATGTGTGAGTTCACAGCTATGATTTTTCCTCTAAGAACTGCTTTCATCACATCCCGTAGATTCCAATAAGTTGTCATTGAATTTTCATTGAATTGTAGATATTGTTGAATTTCTAGTTTAATTTCTTCTCTTACCATTGATTGCTGAGTAGAGTTTTGTCCAATTACCATAGTGTGTTTTCCTGGTTTCTTTTGTCATTTATTTACAGTTTCATTGCACTATGGTCAGATAATATGCATGGGATAATTTTTGTTTTGTTGCATATACTTTACCATGACCTATGGACTAGTGTGTGGTCTATTTTAGAAAATGACCCATGTACAGCTGAAAAAAAAATGTGTATTCAGCTTGGTTGAGTGGAACATTCTGTATATGTTCACCCGGTCCATTTGTTCCAAGCACTGGTTCAGTTCTGCTACTTCTTTACTAATGTTTTGTTTAATTGACCTATCTTTTTAAGATAAGGGGGCGTTAAGGTCTGCTGTTAAGATTGTGGTCTTGGATATTAGATTTTTCATGTCCATTAAGATTTGTCTTACATAGTTGGGTGCTCCCGTGTTTGGTGCATAGATATTTGCGTTACCTCTTCCTGTTGAATTCTTCCCCTAACCAGTATATAGTGTCCTTCTTTATTTTGTTTGATCATTCTTGATTTGAAGTTGAGACTCTCTCAGAGCAAGATTGCTACTCCTGCTTTTTTCTGCGGTGCTGGGGCATGTAGTATTGTTTTTCGTCCTTTGACTTTAAGCTTATGAAGTCTTTTTGAGTTAACTGTTTTTCTTGTATACAACATATTGTTGCGCTTTGTTTCCTTACCCACTGGGCCAGTCTGTTTCTCTTAATTAGAGAATTGAGTCTATTTACATTGATGGTTATAATTGAAATGTGTTGACATGATTGTCATGATATTTACATGCTATTGTTTACTTCTTTTTGTCCTGTGTTTTATTGCTGTTTAGTGGGTTCCTTTTGTTCTCATTTGTGGAGTTCTGGTCATTGTGGTCCCTCTCTAGAACATCTTTCAGTTGCCTGTGTAGCAATGGCTTTGTCATCATGAAATTGTTTAGTTGTTCTTTGTCATGGAAGTATTTCACGTCCCCATTAAACTTGAAAGAGAGTTTTTCAGGGTATAGGAGTCTGGGCTGGAATTTGTTTTCATAGAGGACTTGAAGTAGTCTATTCCACGCTCTCCTTGCCTTCATGGTTTGTGAAGAGAAGTCAGGTATAATTTTGATGGGTTTTCCTTTGAATGTGATCTGCTTCTTTTCTCTAGCAACTTTTAGTATATTATTCTTGTGTTAGATTTCTTGGATCTTAGTGTTTAGTTGGGTTGAAGTTATTTGGCATTTTGTATGCTTTGGTTACTTGGATGTTAGATTGTTTCCTCATATTTGGGAAGTTTTCCGCTGTTATGTCTTCCCATATTCTTTTTATATCTTTTGTTTTGACTCCTTCTTTCTCATTGATGCCTGTTAATCTCACATTGTTCATCTTGGCATCATCTTGCAGGTGATGGATTATTTTTTCCTGCATCCTAGTTATTTTTAAGAGATCCTATCTCACCTTTTCACTAGCTGCACAAGTGTCTTCAAGATCTGAAACTGTCTTTGCTTTCACTCATATGGTTTTATAGACTCGTGATTGAGATTTTTAGTTCTTCTATCTCTTTGGCTCTGCTTCATGCAATCTATTTCTTTCTTGTATTGCTCATTCAAAGAATCCATCGTATTTCTAATCTCCACTATTTTTTTTTTTGTCAATGTCTTCTTTAGAGGTAGCTATTAATTCTTTTACTGCAGAGTTTTTTCCAAATTGGGTTTCCTCCATGTATTTCCAGAATTGCTTCTCTACTTCCGATGCTATGATTTCAAAGAACTCTTTTTTTTATTTCAGAAATTACTTCTGCTCTGAGTTCCTCTTTACCTTTCTGCTGTTGTTTCTTTGCTTGCAGTGCTGTTAATTCATGTTTCAGCTAGAATAGTGTTCTCTGCACTTGTTCTGTGTGGGCATTGGGTTTCTCCCATATGTTTCTGGATTTGATTCATTACTTCAGATGCTATGTATTCAAAAATTTCTTTTTTTATTTCAGGCGTTAATTCTGGTCTGAGTTCCTCTACACCTTTCTGCTGTTTTTTTCTTTGTTTGTTTTTTCTTCTGCATCTGTTAATTCATTCCTTTCAGCTGAGCTAGTGTCCTCTACATTTATTGGTGGACTGGTGGACTCAAGGCCTGAGATTTTATTTTTCTCCTTGTCTTTGTCATTTTTTATAGCACTGACCTCTGACCTTCTGTGTAGATCTTTGGTGCAGTTAGAACCTTAGCGTGTAATGAGATTTGGGTGTCGATCTATTAAGTTTGAGATTATCCAGTCATCCCTAGCTATTGTGTTCAGCTCCTTTTTGCTGCAATCCTTCTGGCACAACTGTGAGCCTGTGTTCCTTCCTGTTGTGTCCCTGGCCCAGGGAGCACCGGGGAGCACCAAAGCTCTCCCATACATTCACCGGGCCACGGTGTGCTGGATCAGGGTTCAGAAGAGTCAAAAACTTCTCACTTGTTAGGCGGGCTTGGGGGCAGGGGCTCTGAGGAGTTGCAGGGTGGGCCCGGCTAGGGTGCATCAGGCCAAGAGAGTCTCAGAAATTCTTGCTCACTTGGAGGTCTTGGGCGCAGGGACTCTGGAGAGTGCTTGCCACCGGAGGCACATGGGGAAGCCAAAAGTTCTCCCACACACTCACTGGGCCAGCTCGGGTGGATCGGGCAGAGAGAGTCTCAGAAGTTCTCACTCGCTTAGCACACCTGGGAGCCAGGGTGTGGACTTTACATCCTGCTATGCTTTTGAATTTGTGTATTCATTCTAGGAGCTTCTTGGTGGAGATTTATGGGTCTTCCATGCAGAGTATCATATCATCTGCAAATAATGATAGTTTAACTTCTTTTCCTGTTCTTATTCCTTTAATATCTCTCTCTTGTCTAATGGCTCTGGCTAATTTTTTCAGAACTGTATTGAATAGAAGTGGTGAGAGTGAACATCCTTGTCTTGAACCTGATTTCAGAATAAAAGCTTTTAATTTTTCTCTACTTAGGATGGTGTCGGCTGTTGGTTTGTCAAGATGTCTTGAGGTATAGGTCTTCTGTTCCAATTTTTTTGTAGGATTTTGATCATGAATGAGTATTGGACTTTGTCAAGAGCTTTTTCTGTGTCTATTGAGAGGACAGTATCATTTCTCTTTTTGGCTATACTAATAAAGTGTGTTACATTTATAGATTTGTATATGTTAAATCATTCTTGCATCCCTGGAATTAATCCTTCCTGATTGTGGTGTATAATCATCATGATGATTTGTTGTATTCTATTTGCTAATATTTTATGGAAGATTTTTGCATGTATGTTCATGAAAGAAATTGACCTATAATTCTCTTTTTTTACTTAAGTCTTTCTCCAGTTTTGGTACAAGTGTAATACTTGCCTCCAGAAATAATTTAGAGAGTATTGCTTCCTATTGAATTTCACTGAAGAGTTTCAGGAGTATTGGAATTAAATCTTCTCTAAATTTCTTGTAAAATTCAGCTGTGAGTCCATCAGGACCTGGACTTCTCTTCATTGGTAAGATTTTTTTATTACATTCTCAATTCCACTGGCTGATATTTGGTTATTCAGGAGTTTTATATGTTATTTATTCACTTTTGGTAATTTGTACCTATGTAGGGAGCTATCTATTTCTTCTGTGGTTTCCATTCTGTGAGAGTAAATATTTTCATAGTAGCTATTGATAATCTGTATTTCCATAGGACCTGTAGCAGTTTCACCCTTTACTAAATATATACATATAGATATTTTTCCATATATTTATGTATATATTACAAGGTCTATACTAAATATACATATATACATTCCATATATGTATATATTAGAGGGTCTATACTAAATATATACATATATATATATATATATATTCCATATATGTATATATTACAAGGTCTATAATAAATATATATAGATATTTATTTTTTCCAATATATATATATATATATATATATATATATATATATATATATATAACACATTTGATATAGGCCCCAGGGTCTATTATATATATATATAATTTAGTAGAGGGTCTCACTACACAAATTGGACTCCTAATGATCCTCCTGTTTTCAGCCTCCCAAGCACTGGGATTATAGGCATGTGTCACCACATCCAATCTCAGTCACTGTCTTAGCACAGCATGCTGGGAACCAAACTCTCATCCCTGTGCCTGCCTAAACAGGTTCTTTAGTCCACTGAGCTATCTGTCCAGCCCTTTTTCCTTCTTTTTGATGAGGTTACCTAGTGCTTTATAAATTTTATTTAATCTTTCAGAGAATCAGCTCTCCAAATCATTATTTGTATTGTTTTCTTTGTCTCAACTCAGCCTTTTTTTGTTCAATTTTGTTTTATTTTCCTTGTCCCAGGTGCATTAATTTCTGCCCCAATGTTTATAATTTCCTTCATTACTTGGGCTTTGGGCTTGGTTTGCTCTTCTTTTTCTAGAGGCTTAAGGTGCAGCATTACAGTGCTTATTTGTTCGTGTTCTGTTTTCCTAATGTGTGAGTTTGCCACTATAAATTTCCCTCCTAGAACTGCTTTAATTAAGATATGCAAACAGCTACACTCTCTTTCTTTACTGATATTATAGCATATGACAAGAGTCATATGCTATAATAATGTCTGTAAGTATAATATCATGTATGCACCTTCTTTGATACCAAAACATTATGAAAACAGTTCATAATATATTAATTTATCATATCCATCTTGTCAAGGAATCTTTAAACTGTCTCATTGATATTTGTACTTCAATAAAACAAAAATTTAAAAAATAATAATAATAATAAAATAAGATCTGCTTTAATTGTCTCCTACAAATTCTGATAAGTTGTGTTTGAATTTTCATTGATATGTAGGTATTATTTAACTTCTTGTTTAATTTCTTGGCTGCTATTGAGGGTATTATTTAATTTTCAGTTTTTGTAGGGTTTTTGCAGTTTATTTTGTTGTTAATTTCCAGTTTGATTGCACTGTGGCCAGACAAGATGCATGAGATAATTTTTCTTTTCTTAAATTTCCTTAAGCATGATCTATGAACTATTATGTGGTCTATCTTAGAGAATGTCCCATATACAGATGAAAATAATGTGTATTCAGATGTTGCTAGGTGGAACACTAAATTTCCACTAAGTCCATTTGTTCAAAGGTTTGAATCAGTTTTGATTCAGTTCTGCTACCTCTTTGCTAATTTTTTGCCCACTTGATCTGACTTTTTGAGATAAGAGAGTATTAAGGTTCCCTGTTAAGATTGTGTCATTGGTTATCAGATTTTTCATGTTCTTTCAACTTTGTTTTATGTATTTGTGTGCTCCTGTATTTGGTGCATACATATTTATGACTGTTCTCTCTTCCTCTTGAGGTTTTCCCCTAACCAGTATGTAGTGACCTTCTTATTTGATTGTTCAGATTGTTTGCAAACAGGATAGCTACCCCTGCTTTTTTTCTGAGTTCTTGGAGCATGTGGTATTATTTTCTATCCTTTGATTTTCATCCTATGAATTTCTTTGGAGCTAAATGTGTTTCTTGTACACAACATATTGTTGGATTTTGTTTCTTGATCCACTATGCCAATATATTTCTTTTGATTGGTGAAGTGAGTCATTTACATTGATGGTTACATATTGGCTTATGCTCATCATATTATTTTCCTGCTGTTGGTTCCCTACTTTTCCTGTGTCTAATTGTTTGCCTTGTTTGGTAGTCTCTTTCTGTTGTCATTCTTGGAGTTGTCATTTTGATCACTTTCTAGAATGTCTTTTAATACTTGGTGTAGGGTTGGTTAGTTATCATGAGATTATTTAGTTGTTCTTTGTCATGCAAGTATTTTACTTCTCTATTAAACTTGAAAAAGAGTTTTGCAAGGTAGAAGTTGTTTTCTTGTAGGATCAAAATGCTTCACTCCATGCTTTTCTTGACTTGATGGTTTGTGATGAGAAATCTGCTTTTTGATTTCTATACTATTTTGTGAAAGCTCGATAGTAATTAACTGTATCTATGTAATCCTAGCCTCATTGTGAAGAGCTTGCTTTTTGGGTACCTCTTCTCTGTCAAACATCCTTCATGTTATTCTGATGGGTTTTCCTTTAAATGTGCTTTTTCTTTTCTCTTGTAGCTTTTAGTATGTAGTTTAGTGCTGAATTTCTGGGATCTTGATTATTATATGTCTGGCTGTACATTTATTTTGGTTGATATTATTTGGAGTTCTATGTGCTTCAGTTATCTGAATGTCAGATTGTTTCCCCATATTTGGGAAGTTTTCTACTATTACTTCCGCCCATATTCTTATTATCTCATTTGTATTGGCTCCTTCTTTCTCATTGCTGACAATTAGTCTTACCTTGTTCATTTTGAATCCTCTTGCAGCTGTTGAATTATTATTTCCTAGATTTCTTCTGGGTTTAAGAAATTTTTCCTTTCCTGATCACTAGTTGCAACTATGTCTTCAAGGTCTGAAAGTCTATCTACATTTTCATTTAAATGGTTTTGCTTACATTTGATGTAGTTTTTAGTTTCCTGTATATCTCTTTGAATCTGTTTCATGCATTTTCATTCTTTCCTATATTGCTCATTAAATGTTTCCATCATTTTTCTATTCTCCTCTATTTTTTTATCAGTGTCTTCTTTAGAAATGCTTAGTAATTCTTTCATTATAGTTATCATTTTTTTTTTTACTTAGGAGATTATTTCTTATCTGATTTCCTCTATGCCCTTTTAGTTGTTTCTTTACTTCAGTTGTTATTATTTCATAGATTTCAGGTGTATAACTTCTAATTTTTTCTATGCTGATATCTTCTGTTCTGTGTGGGCTCAAGGACTGAGATTATATTTTCTCCCTCATTTTGTCATTTTCCATTACAAAAAGAACTCTTTATTTTGATTTCTATACTTTTTTGTGAAAGTTTGATTGTAAGTAGCTGTATCTATGCAACCCTAGCCTCACATGGACCAACTCTCCATAATCAATGTAATCATTATACACAGTCAACATCTTCTAACATACATAAGTAAATCCTACATACCATATAATCTCATAGCACATCAAATATTTAAGTACATGAATTCATGTCCCTAAACAGACAAAGAGGGAGAGCTCTGAGGCCTCAGTTGGGGTGGCAGAGGGACACGCAAAGTCAGTATCATGCCCAGAGTTGGAGAGAGGCTTGGGGAAGAGCCTGCACTGAGAGTAAAGTTGCTTCTGGTCCTATCCCTGGCACTGTCTTTCCATCTATAGATTTTAACAATATGTGGTGACTCTGGTGATCTTTCTTTTCTCCCAGTCTTGTCTAAAGTGGCATCTTATCTGTCAGACAATAATTTAGTGAGAGTACTTGAAATGTTTTTCTTTCACTTGCTTTAGGATTTCTGTCAATTTTTTCATCTAATTCTATTCTTTTTTTGTTTGTTTGTTTGTTTGTTTGTTTTGTTTTGTTTTTTTGGGTTTTTTTTTTTTTTTTTTTTAGCAGAGCCGGGGATTGAACTCAGGCCCTTGTGCTTGTCAGGAAGTGCTTATCCCACTGAGCCATCTCCCCAGCCCTAATTCTATTCTAATAGCACTTAAATCTATTATTAGCTAATTACAGGAAAAGTCTCTAGTGGGTAAATTGAGTCTGGTGCTCCCTGGTTGTCTCTGAAACCAATATCCTTTCTTCCCATTTCCAAGGTTCACTTTTCCCTGATACAGTTCTTGCACTCCCAGATGCTTCAGGATCACCCAGACACATGCAAAGCTTCCCAAGATCAATCTGACCCAAGGAGAAAGGGTATCCACAGACTGCAGGTCCAAGAGCCCAGACTTAACCCACTATGAATGAAAATGCATCCACATGTTCCTCTGGCTTCACAAAAACAAAAAATGCTTTGCAACCTGCTTTGGAGTCTGAGGAGCCTGCCTGTAAAGCAGTGGGAGTCAGAATTGCACATGTGCACACAAACAAACACACACATGACTTTGAAAAATGTGAAAGCTCCTGTTTCATCAGCAGTGCTTCTTTGCTTCTTTTCAGAATTGAGCTGGAGGAAATTCTGGGTCATGCGGCCCTTGGTGCTTTTGTTCTTGAAGGAATTGGGGAAGCCTAAAGTGACAGGGAAAGAGAATCTTGGCAGAGATTAGGCCCAGTGGTCAAATCCCGTGGGGCTGGAAAGAACAGTGCCTCCTACTCCAGCATAGGCTGTTTAGGCCAATTATCCCTCTCACAGTCTGTGAGGAACAAAGATAAGGGGAAAAAATGCAGAGAACTGGGTAGCCTCGGGGGCTCCTCAATACCCAAATATTTTGTAAAAATCTGATGTTTTAGGAGGTATCAAAAGGGAGATCAGGAGGACAGAGAAAGAAAGAACAAGGCTGGGATGTATAGTAGATGTCAGGGAAAGTTTTTGTGAGGAAAAGAAATCTAAGTTGGGCTGTCAATGGACAAGTTCCAAAGAGGTCCCCAAAGGAGAGAAGAGAATGCTGACTGACCCCATCCACAGGACAGGTTGCAGAGTCAATGACTTCCATCCTAGAAAAAAATGTTCATGATGCATCAGTAAGGGGCATAAAGAGGATTTTTAGTCAGAATTTAGGAAAGTGCGTACTCAAAGAAATAGAGTGTGAGATATCAAGACAAAGGTACACTGTAGTCTGAGGCTGGAACTCTTCACGTGTTTCTGGTGGTGGAAGCCTGTGGAAACTTATAGAAAGGCTGGTGCTTGATTTACTGGAGCAAAGCCATGCCCTGCTCAGAGGGATAAAGATAATGATTCATCATTTCACAGGTGAAAGGATAGCTCCCCTGACTTGGCCACTTTCTCCATAGTTGAGCCCATCACAAATTAAAGGAAGAGAGGTTTATCCTGGCTTACAATTTGCAGATCTTCCATTCCATGATCAGCTGGCTCCAAGGCAGGGCAGTGTGGCAGAGAGGTAAAGCAGAGGAGGCTTCTTCACCACAGGGCAATCAGGAGGCAGAGCCTGGAGAGAAAAAGAGAGGGAGAGGCTGTTCCAGGCCACTCCCCAGAGACCTTCCTCCTTTGACCAGACACCACCTCCAAATGATACACGCAGTGACAAATTCAGCAATGGATGAATCCTATAATGAGTAGCACATACCCATATCCAACCACCTTCACAATGCCCCACTTAAGAGTGTCTAGTCAACAAATTCTGTGCATAACCTACTACTATTGTGGACTGCTGGACCATGTTGGAGTGTTTTGATGAATTCAAGCACCTATAATGTTTAAATGACAATAGAATGCCCGTCTCAGACAGGACTAAACAAAAAAAGGTGATACAGAGGAAGAACCATTTTGTATTTGCATATACAGAACAGTTAGGATAAATATACAGCTACTTTCATTTAATTCTATGAGAATAAAGATTTATAGTAATAGTGTTTGGACAGGATATCCTGTGTGCTTCTTATACTATGGATAATCACTAAGAAGGTAACAATGTAAAATGTATTAATTATTGAAAATGTCCTATATATCAACTTTGAAACTGTCTCATTGATATTTGTCTCTTGATAGAAAAAATAAAATAAGTAAATCTCTGCAAGAAAAAGATTATATGAGGCTTTTGGGGAAGCATCTAGACACAACCCATAACACCCATTTTACAGTACAAAAGCAGAAGTCCAGTCTATATCATTTCTTCAGGGCAAGTTTTCACTCTTTACCTTATCAACTAAGCTATTGTATGGATTTAAGGTATCTTTAAAAGAATTTGAATGTGATAAGCTTGGCAGGAAAGAAGTATACGCAGGCCTAGGTATAACCTTGAGTCAGTTTCATTATGGCCTGAAATTGCTGTGTGAAAAGTACAAGTTTTAAACTATTGTTTTTCCTACTCTCTATCTACCTCTATTGTTTCTGTTCTACTCCTACTCCGAGGCTTCAAGCGAGGAACATGAGTTTCCACAAGCTTATCCCTTTCCCCAAAGAGGACATAAGGGCATCAGAAAGAGAAAGTAAAGCTGTAGCTGAAAAAATCAAGGGAAATGGTCAGGTAATGTGAGTCCTCATGGGAAAGGGTAACAATACATGACGGGACAGCTCCCACAGCCTCAGATACATGAGGCACCTACAGAGAAAGGAGAGCATGGGAAGAACTCACCATCTGTGATGGGAAAATGTGCTAAGCTCAGAGTCTGAAGACCAAAATGTCACAGGGTCATCTTGGAGGTCCTCCTTTCTTCCTTCAAATAACCTGACCTTTACTACACTGAGGAAGTTTTCTAGAGAACTTGAAGAGATCATTCACAAAGGTCCAAAGCCCTCCTCCATCACACTCCAGCTCCCGTTAGACTTTTAATGTAGCCCCCTGGAAATGGAATCTACCCCACCTCCTGTGATTCCAGATGCCTAAAAGAAATCTCAAAGTCAGACTTGCCAATCACACATCAATTAATTAATCTAAGGTATGTAAAAAAAATGTGTTGAGGAGGATGTTGAGAATGAGTCTACCCTCAATGGATGGAAATTCTGTATAGGGATTTTTATTAATAAATACAATATTCTAGTCACTGTCTTAGATGTAGGAATATACTGATCAACTAAGAAAGACATAGCTCTTGCCCAGTGGAGCCCATGTTCTGGTGGCAAAAGTTCTATGTTCCATTAGTGATGTCTGCGTAGGATTCTAGAGGACTGATGATAACAGAATATGTACTGTATTCTATCCATTTAGAACATACCCCTCATGAATTCCTCCAGGAGAAAATTCCAGAAACAGTGATGAAAAATTCACAGAAATATTTTCCATACCAGAAACATTTTTGGCATTTCTCACCTTCTCATTCCTTCCCATAAATCTAAACTTCAGCTAACTTACTGAGAAATACACACACAGAGAGAAATCACATATAAATTTCATTTTGCCATTTCATATTCCTTCTTTAAGTTTACTGTGCTTTTAACTTGTAGTGTTCAAATGGGCAGGCTTGGCTTGAGGGCCTTTTCTAACCATATTCAAAATATACAGTTTGCCTTTTTATGAAGTGCTCTGCTTTTGCTGACATACTTTGATAGCCTTTTTAAATGGGCCATTGAACTTCGAACATCAAAGAGCAAAGCCCAGGGGCCTGTAGACATGACAAGCTTTCAGCAAAACCTCAACCCTGGGGAGGCAGACGGTAAACGTAGGAGATGCTGACCTGCCATCTCAGGAGCACAGGGTGACTTCCAAGGTATAGCACAGTGGGACAGGAGTAGGCCCCACACTCCAGGCTAAGACATTGGGGATTTTTCTATGGATTTTTCTTTTGAATATAGACATGTCCTATCTAACAACACAGTGGATTGATTTGTGAGGTAGTGAGCTTTCTAGATTTGGCAATAATCAATCAGAAACCAACACTATGCCAGAAGGAGGTATGAAACCATACAGGATTGCAAACTGGTTCAGAGGTTACAGTATATGGACCATAGCTTGGGTTCAATTGCAGTGTTTGCCTCATTAGAGGCGTGGGGAGGTAGTCAGCAAACTTGAGATGATACTAAAAATGTCCAGATTTCTTGAAATGGGCAGATCTAAAGACACTGGGACCACACCCTTTGATGCTTATTAATCCCTGGGTATTGATGAGCAGCTGTTCATCCCTCCAGATGGGTTCAGTTTTTTTACTTTGACCACTTCAACTCATTTGTCCCAAGTATCTTGTGGGCCTCTGATACTACACTTAATCTTAGCCAAAAGATTGAGAAATGATCTTGTGGCCTCTGAAACATCTGTATGTCTCACCTGGCATCAGAAACCCCATAAAGGCTTTATTCTATCTAAATTTAGTGGCAAGTAACAGTGCCTTGAGCCCACTGTGGTCTTCCATTGCTTTGATTATAAGGGAGATGGCCAAAATAGCCAGTGAGGTGCCCAGTGTTTCCTGCAGATGACCTAGTTAATCTATTACCAGAGTTCTCCAGAAACCACACTGTCTCCTTCAGTGTGCATCCCCCCCCCCCCAGTCACAGTGTCTTTCAGTGAAAGGACAGACCTTCCTGTCATAAGCCTCATGAATCTTGCATTCATCCTCAAGGCTAAGGAGATGAAGCAGAATCAAAGAATATCAGGGCACTGGGAAGAAGGGAGAGGCAGTGGAGGTTGATAACAGATACTCTCAATACTGCAATTTTCCTCTTCTGTGCATTGCCACAGAATGTAGGTGGTTCCTTGTTTGTATGATCATGTGAACTTGGCAGACAAAGTGTTTTCAAAATCTGATTCTCTTTCTTCTCGCCTTTCCACTCTGCCACTTGAGCGGTGCTACTCCAACCCAGAAGTGGTAACATCAGGCATGCACACTCATTCCCAGTCACCTGCAGCTTTGTTGACAGAGTGACTCACAGCACGTTCTGGGGGAGGTGGGCAGTAGTTAGGAGGCAGCAGCCTCCTAACTTGCAGTAGTCGAGTATTTGATTAAGTATGTACAGCTCACCCTTTGCCTCTGTGGGTTCTTCATCCACAGACTCAACCAACCACAGATTTAAAATGTTCAGAAAAAAATGCATCTCTGCTGAATTCATAGATAGCCTTTTTCTTGTCTTTCTTCCCTAAACAATACAGTAGAGCAACTATCTCCATACTATTTACATTGTAGTAGGTATTATAAGTCATCAAGAGGTAATTAAAAATATACGGGGGAGCCAGGCGTGGTGGTGCATAGCCGGGTGTGGTGGCGCATGCCTGTAATCCCAGCACTCGGGAGGCTGAGGCAGGAGGGTTGTTGTGAGTTCGAGACCAGCCTGAACTACAAAGTGAGTTTAAGGCCAGCCTGAACTGCATAGTGAGACCCTGTCTCAAAAAGACAAAAAAAATAAAAATAAAAATAAAATAAAAATAAAAATATACGGGGGATGTGCATAGTTTATATGCAAATGGTATACATTTTATGAAAGAATCTTAGATTTTCATATCCTAAAGAGCACCTAGAACAAATTCCCCATGGACACTCAGAGTAACTGCATTGTGTTAAGTGTCACTTGGGGGTTGGGGAGATAGCTTAGTAGAATAAGCACTTGCTTAGCAAGCTCAAAGTCCTGAGTTCAATCCCCAGTACTGGAAAAAAAAAATGTCACTTGGTACATTGAACTCCTAATTTCAGTGGAATTATAAAGTTTCTTTATAAAATAATGTTGAAAAGTTTCTTTCCTCTGTACATGTAACTAAAAAACATAAAGCAAATAAAGAAATAACTTCCAGTAGATGGTACTAGTCTAATGTATATAAATTTAAACCTGTATTATATAACAAGAAACAGCAGTTGAATGACTAAAATGGACTCAGACACACTGGCCCATGGGTGAGTGCCTACACTGCTGGACTATCTTAGATATCAGTCATAACCCACATAATGGTTTGGGGTTCTTGCAAGAGCAACCATATAATACAGGACACATTTTATATTAGTTTATAAGGAATCACCCAAGAATCATACACAAGTACAGGAAATCTATCCACACACCAAATGCTAAAGAATCCAGCTGAGGGCCTGGATCCTACTTCATGGATCTGTGCCAGAAGGACCCAAAGGTCTTTCCTTGGAAGCTAGCAAGTCTATGCCAAGGGATGAAGGACCTATGCCAGCAGGCTGAGGGAACTGAACTGGAGCTAGGAAGCAATTCTCAAGGTAAGCATCAGAGCTCCCCCACAGGTACCACAGTCATCCTCAGCAATAGTGAAGTCCCGAGCTCCTCCAGCAATGAGGAAAGCCAAGTTCCCATCTGGGAAGCCAATGGGACAAGCTTCTGCACAAGGCTGAGCAGTGCACCATCTTCCCCTCCCGGAAGTGATGTTCAGCATGAGGACCACCCCTCTTCCAAAGTCCACTGGGAAAGTCAGCATGACAAGGTCCTCCCTCAGAACAGCCCAAGACAACTAGCAGCTTCCAACAGCTTCTAGAAACAGCCTTTCTAACAGCATTCTGACAGCTTCTCTGCCTTTATGCAGTGCGCAACAATCCTCAGTTGGGCCTCCCACACCTAGCACCATGCTATTTAATTTAGCTAGGTGCAATAAGTTGACCACCAATTAGAAATCCACCACACCCACTCTTCATCTCTAGTGCATGCATTACTGCTAAACACTGGATTTCTCCCAAGATGCCTCAGCTTGCCAAACACATACATGCGACAAGGCCTTTGCATGTACCATTTCCCTGTGGCCAGCATCCTTTTGTGCACCTTGTACCCGCTGAAACACGATTTATACTTACAGCCCAGCTCAGCTATCATCTCTCCTGGGAACACTTCTCAGCCTTGAAGGGCACAACCAACTCCCCATTCTTCTTGTTTCTTTTTTTCTACTGGTGCCTGTTTAAAGTATAGACTGATTCTACATTCATTGCTATCCTTATACATTCATCATGAAGACTTGGTACATCCACATGACATAGCTTAATTCATTTTTTTACCTCTCCCCCTTCCTTCATCTCTTGCATCTGTCCCCCTCCGCCTCCTTCCTCCCTTGCTTACCCTTTCCCCTCCTCACTCCCCCTCCCCTTGTTTCCCTCCCCCCCATTCTTTGTGTTCCTGGTACTTGATGACCACATTCCTCACAGGGAGCTGTGCATCCAGCACATCACAGCTCCCCCTCTTTTTCCTTCCCTTTCCAAACACTAAAGTTCTACTGTGACATTTCCTATTATCTTTTATTTTCCTCTTTCTTTATACTCTAGGTTTTTTTTAATGTAGGACAAATCATGTGATATGTAAGTTTCTATGCGTTTTTATTCCATTTTGTGTTCTGTTCTCAAGTGCATCTGTTTTCCTATAAATGATTCAACCATATCCTTCTTTATGGCAGAGCAGTGCTGCACTGTGTGTAAGCACCACATGTTCTGTATCCACCTATCTGTTGATGGACACATATGACCCTTCCAATATTTAGCTTTTTTGAACTATTCTGCTATAAGTGTGGATATGCTCAGATTGATGCAATATGATGTCTTAACTCTTTGGGGAAGATTCTACAAGGGAAATAGCTGAGCTGAATGGAATTTCTAGTTATATTTTTTTGAGCAATCTCCACTCTGATTTCCATCGTGGTTGTACCAGTTTACATTCCCACCAACAACGTAGAGGCTTCCTTCCTCTAACTCCCTATTTTGCTGCCTGCCATTTTTACTACACGTTCTCTTCAACATAAAATCTTCTGACATTCTTTACAGATCAGATTTTACAACTAAGCTGTGACCAGTAGATCAAGGGCTGCTGTACACAGCAGCTCTTAGGAAACATTTGTGGGACAAATGAACAACTTTTGCAGTGACCCTCTTTCCTCTCATTCCCTCACCAAAGTTTCCCTCTCCCTCCCCCAAAGATGTTGTGGACCCCAAAGAGCTTTTTGAAGGAGGCACTGAGGCACATTCAATATTCATTCACAGATGAACAGGAATGCCCAGAGTGGTATTTAATAGGCAGCTTGTCTCTCAGATGAAGGACGAGAGAGCAAGAGAGCGAGTGTAAGCACAAGCACAAGAGTGAAATAGCAACTTTTTCAGTGTTTCAATGAATAAGAAGAGGTGTGGTATGAGGCACTGGAACTGCCTGAGCCCTAATGGTGAGTCAGTCACACAGACAGAGGAGAACTAGTATCCCCCAAATCTGCATGCCATGTCCTCACGCCAGCTGCATCGTGGGTCTGGGTACCCTGGCCACTGACCTGAGAAGGTCACAAAATGTTCGACCTCCTCATCCAGTCCTGCACCCTCCCTTGCTGCTAACACAAGCTCTGAAGCCTTCCAAAGGGGTCATCTGGCTGCGTCCTCTGCAACCCCCCTCACATGGCTCCCTACCCCAAAGTACACAGAACCCTCCAACCTGGCCTTTCCTTCCTGGTCACCTTGTAGAAAATCAATGCCTCTTCAGTCACTTATCAACCCACATTGTATTGATTGTTTATTGGTTGTTTATTGATCTTTATTGATATTATTGATCGTTCCATAAATTTCTGTCTTTTAAGATATTTGCTCACTTCTTTAAAAATAAGGACCATGGATTCAGAGGCTCTCTTCTCTGCTGCCCACTCTCCTGCCCCGCCTTTCCTATTGTAGGCCAGCACCTAGTTCAGAATCTGAAATCAATAAGAACATAGCATGCATGTGGAGGATGGAAGAGTGGGAGAGAGGAAGCAGAAGCAAGGGAGGGACAGGGGAAAGAACACAGTCATCATTTCTATGAATCCTCTTCCTTTCTCCCACCCACATTCATTCATTTTCTTAGAGAGGAACTGTGCTCTGGAGAATTAACCAGTGTATTAGATCAGTTGGGGTAGAGGAAGAGGATAATTATAGGACATCTTTTTTTTTTTTTTATCTTAGGGTAGCGGATCCAAAGATGTTGAACTGGATAAATAAAGCAATCTTGCTGACAAACACAGTTTCCAGCTGTTTCCGCTCAGGTGACTGCAGAATATCTCAGTCCCTGTGCCCTCACTTATACCCAGGCCAGAGGGACAGGGTCCAGTGACTTCTGCCTGCACAGCCTGCTGGCTCCTCCTCCATGCTTGCTACTGGCTTGTCTGTCTTCACTAACCTTGTAATATTGTTTTAAAATGCAATCAGTCTGGAAGCAGGAGAGAATTCTTTACGAAAATATTATAAATACCTTCTGAGTGCCATGTAAGAACACTAAAATTATCATTCTTAGATCCTATGCTCTAGTAAATTTAACAAAGTCATTTTAAAACATTTTTGTCTCAGTAACATGATCTGAATGGGTTTCTCCCAGCCCCTGGTACGTGTGTGTGTGTGTGTGTGTGTGTGTGTGTGTGTGTGTGTGTGTGTGTGTGTGTGTGA
>PVKA01008055.1:45459-65968 GCA_004027165.1 Ctenomys sociabilis | reverse complement strand
AGGAAAGGTTTATTTAGCTCACAGTTACTGCGGGTTTCAGTCCATACTCAGCTGGCTCCAAGGCAGAATGCCACATGGAAGAGAGCATCAATTCATGGCAGCAGAACAACAATGCAACAAAAAGCAATAGTTAAAACAAAGTCTGTCTCTCTCTTACATTACATTCAGGCTCTCTGCCCCAGGGTGGGATGCAGTACACACACCCATAATCCCAGCAGTATTAAGACCCATAATCCCAGCCTTGGATCACACATAATCCCAGTGGATCATGAGTTAATCACAAACTCTAGAAATCCCCACCCCATGACTACATGAGGCTTTGGGGGGGACAACTAGACACAAACCGTAACAATTACTGTCTAGTTATTAAGTTATCATACAAAATTAACTTCTTTTTACAAATAAACACGCAGAAAAAAATGAAGAGAAGCCTGTGCATGATGGTGCATACCTTTAAATCCAAGTTATTTTTGAAACTCTCAGGAAGATCACAATGTCAAGGCTCTCTGGCCTAACAACTTAGTCACATGCACTTTCAGAATAAAAAGGGTGAGGGTGTAGCTTAGTGGCAGACCACTCTCAGACTTGGTCTTTAGAGCTGTACAAAGCATTGATCGGCGGACCTGCACATTAAACTTACAATCTTCCTGCTTCAGCCTCCCAGACCTCTGGGTTTAGAGGCATGCCGCAACCATGCCCAATCAGGAATCCTATTTATAAGCCAAAATGACAAAAGAAAACTAATAGAACTGACACATACAACAAGCAACGAATCAATTCCACATGAAGGTACTTGAACAAATACAATTCTTAAATAAATAGAATTCAATTTCTTGCTGTATATAAGTATTCAATGTTTAAAGACTTCCACTTTATAAATACACATATTTTTAATGATTCTAGTAAAAGTGACAAGAGTTTTTGAAACTAGAGTAATGGATTGAAAAGTTTAGAGTATGAAATAATCATGCAAAACCATCTAAAAATCCTGAAATGTTAGAAATGAGATAATTAGTGGTCAACATTATGCTACTAAAATGCACGTTGCAGCTACAGTCATTAGTATACCACAATTTCATAATTAGATGGAATCTCCAGAAATACTCTTAACTATAAACAGTGTGTGATAAAAGTAACAAGCCAATCAGGAAGGTAGATATTTCCATGTTTTTTTTTTTAATTTTTAATAGTTACAGACAGATTGAAAATTTAAAATTGCAAAAACCTTGTAAGAATATGCAAACAAAAAACATGTGAAAATGTGCACCAACACTTCTGTAAGGAATTAATTTTAAGTACAGCACCTGCCACAGCAGCCACAAAGACAACTGCTGAGGGCCAAAGGTGCAGGGCGTGGTAGAAAGCCGCCTGCCGTGTGTGAGACCCGACATTCAAGCTGTGAAGAGACTGATCATTCCAATGAAACAAAATTTTACCTGATAAAAATTCTGTAAGCCAAATATAAAAAGTGGAAAAATATGAAAGTGAAGCGCATGACTCAAAGTTTTAATTTCCGTTTTATGGGCCATATTCCTCACAGATGAATGTCTTCAATCATGTTTGGAGTATTCAGAGGGGTACAAAAATCACAGCAATTAACTTTAGAGTATTCTCATCCCTCAAAAGAAGCCCTGCACACATGAGTAGCTTCTCTGCCTGGCACCCCACCCTTCTCCCAGCCCTCACCCACAAATGCCTGTGTCCCATCGTTCTTGCATTTCTGTAGCCAGGCTGGAAGTTCTCGGTCAGGAGTCCCATTAGATGTGCAGTCCTGGCTGCCTCAGTGGCATGGATCCGCTCAAAACATTTCCCTTTCGTGGCCACTTTGATGTTGGTAAAGAGCTTAAAGTCGCGTGGGCAAGAAGGATGACGGCTGGAATGGGCTTGGGCCACGGATGCTGTGTTGCTGTCATGGGTGTCCCTGGCGGCGAATCTTATATTTTCCTGGATGGTTATTTCCAGCATATAAAGTGAAAAGTCTGGCCTTTTAAAGGCACAAAAAAAAAATTTTTAATGAATTTTAGTCATCAGAAATATTTATGCTCCTACCACATTTTTTTCTAATCCAAATTAACGTCTTGTCTTCAACATGCTTTATACTGGAAAATCTCTTTTTATCCACAAAGGAAACTTGGATTTGATTGATGGCATAAAGTATTGATTTAAAAGTATAAGCAGATTGACACGTTGGGGATTTAAATACACCAATAATTAAATGCTAATTATTAGAGGTAGTAACACCAGTATTATTCATGAAAGTTACTTCTGGCTGTAGCTAAATACAAAACCAAAACTCCTCAAATATCCAGTAATTTTACCAGCCCACTCTTTCTGGTCTCACATCTACCCTCTTCCATTGCTAAAATAATACAAACATCCACCCACAGATGAAAAAAGCCACACACCTTTCCTATCCCCTGAATCTCTACCTCCCTCAGCCAGGCAAAATGCTCAGCTGCCTGACTTTGAGGTTATACTGTGAACCTATTTATGTAAAACATCTCTTTGAGACTTTGTTTTTAATACATAATTTTTAATTTTGAATTGCTGCCAAGTTTTATCTTATCAAACCCTTGAGGTGGCTTTTGAAGAGATATTATCTAACAACCACTAAAATGTTATGTAAGTGACACAGACTAAGATAAAATAAAGGAGCAGTACAGTGCATTTAAAGGCTATACATTATTTTTAAAAAGGCAGAGAAACTGCAAACACAAAAGAGAAATTATATAGGAGAAAACTTTTAAGAGCAAAATGGGGGCCAAGGAGATAGCTCAGTGGAGTGCTTGCCTGGCAAGTTCAAGGTCCTGAGTTTGATCTCTGTTACCACCCAAAAAAAAAAAAAAAAAAGAGCAAAAGGGACACTAGAGGGAGAGAAATTGAGAAAAAATGAGAAAGCAAATAAAATTATGGAAATTATTTAAAATTGTTAATACTGTAGTTTTCACTGATAAAATTTCATACTTTCTTGTGCTAATATTTCTAGTCTTGTTAAACATCAAGCACTCATGTTATTTTTGGGTGTTTCTGTTTGGCTACAACATGAAGACCGGCAGGATGCAAGCCGCATGTCGTGCTTCCCGGGGAACTTCATGTTATGATTCCAAATTTTACAATAATATCTACATAAGATTCATAGCTAGACAGGTGACACTTCTGTAGCCAAATGATGCAGTTCATTTAGTATTAACCTAGACATTGAACACATCAAAAGGAATTCTTTTATCAGATATTCCAGCTAGGTTAACTATGTCTTTCTTTCATTACCAATTGTGAATGCTGAGGCATGGATTTGTTCTTGAGTAGAGAAAAATCCTTAGAATATAAAGTATAAATGTTAATGTGATCTGGAAAGTGTACACTGTCATTAACTCTCTGCAAAAAAAATGAGGGAGATTTGTTCAGAAACTAAAATTTGTTTCGGCATTTAAGCAAATAATTGTACAAGTTTTGAGAATAATTTTGTCACTGCTATGTCTTTCACATTAAAACTTTTCTGAATGTGTGAGATGTTACCAAATTATTCCTAGTGCCTGCTGTTAAGAGGTCAGCAGCACTTGCTTACCTGGCTTTCCTTCCTAGATGACAGGCATTTGAAAGCAGAGAGTAACTCCACACAGACAAGTGCTTCAGGCTAAGAGATCGCTGATAAAGACAATGAGGGAAAGTGCTCCTGGAACTGAAAAGAAAGCTCAAGAATACTTGTTAGAAAAAATATGGAACCTTGAGAAAACTGTGAAAATAGTTAACACTTAGATGAATGGATAGATAGATGATAGGTGATTAATAGATAATAGACAGATGATTGATAGATATGAGCTAATAAATGATAGAAGATGGACAAATGAATGATGATAAATATATGATAGATATGTAGATAAATGATAGGTGATTAATGACAATAGATAAATGAGGGGGCCTTCCCATTACTTCAGTT
This sequence comes from Ctenomys sociabilis, assembly GCA_004027165.1. Taxonomy (NCBI): domain Eukaryota; kingdom Metazoa; phylum Chordata; class Mammalia; order Rodentia; family Ctenomyidae; genus Ctenomys; species Ctenomys sociabilis. The sequence goes on along the minus strand of PVKA01008055.1, from coordinate 62,031 downwards.
GTTTAAGTGCCTGCTTAAGCAAAGCAGTCAGGCTCAGGACTCTGTCGTTTGATCCCCAGATCCTCCTGCCTTGCCAGACCTGCCCTTAAGGCATCCTGATATGGCTAAAAAATAAAAAAATATTTTAAAATATCTTTAGATAAATGATAGATCACTGATAGATAAATGATAAATAAATGGTTTATAGATTACAGATAAGCAGGTAAATGCTAATAAATAGGTGATAGGTACATAAATAAAACATGATGGATGATATATGATAAAAGATAGATAGATAGATAGACAGACAGACAGACAGACAGACAGACTAGTGACTTTGGAAATACCTCTTTACTACGATAGAGTAAGGAAGTTGATCCCTTACATTCACCCTTGAGGTAATGGGTTTATCAGCACTAACATTTTTCCTGCTTATTCCCCACATAGGACCCACGGCTTAAATACTTCCCAGCCGGAGGATTTGGCTTGGCTCATGCTTAGTTGACACAGGGAGGATATGAGCACCCAAGCTAGCTTTCTCCTTTCAGGCTCACCTTTCTCTGGGAACTCAGCTTCCACGTCAGTATCTGGCCTGAGCCCTACACTCATTATCCAAGACTGGCTGGGCACTTCCTTGCTCTCCAATTGTCCTTGTCCTTCTGTTGCTCTCTGTGTGGCTGAATCCTAACTCTTTTGGTCAGAATTCTCCAGTGCCATGATCTCATCCTCCCAAATTTCAGCCTCTTGCTCCTTTCAAGGTCAACCTGATGTGGCTTCCCCAACCGACCACCATCGAAGACCCCTGCAGCTCGGCCTCCCCTGTTTGCTGTCTGTAACACTCATTCATCTGCCTGGGACTCTAATGTGCATGGTCTCTGGAGACCCCAGCCTGCTAGAGCCCAAGCCAGACCATCACACTCGGACACCCTGAGAGGAGCAAGGAGCTGTCCATTGCCTGGGATTTAGAAGATGTAACAGAAAACCGTGATACAAACTCATTAAATAAAAAAGAAACTCATATGTTGAGTCATACATTTTCAGATATCTAGAAAAACAATCTATGTGAAGTTCAATTTTATTTCTGACAGTCTCACTTTTTGACAGCAAGTACAAGTGAATATTTTCACTGTGCCAGTCGGTGCAGATATACTGAAGATGAACACTGAAGGTGCCACCTTACGATGAGCTCTATGTGAGCGGGGGAAGATGTTCATGTGAATGAAGACCTGTCTGTCTGGTTCATATGTGGGGCTGGTTTTTGCTTATGAAAATGTAGAGAGCATAATCCAGACCAGAAAGTCTGTGTCTCTTGCTTCCTCCATGATCATTATTTGAAAAATATGGGCATTATACCTTCAGATCACAGTATGATCCTTTCTCATATGAAGGACTTTCTCTTTTCCCAGTGGGCTGCAGGACAAAGCTCCTACAGGAAAAGCCTCATAAATGTTCAAGTCATCCTCTGTCTGGGGCTACCTTACAGCTGGACATGGATTTCAATGCTCTGACAAATCCTCACGGAGTACCGTGTGGGCGGCTGTCCACATGGTTCATGCCCTGCGCAGCAGCCTGGCCCAGCTCCTCCTGTCCAGAATCAGAACAAGTTGTCTTGTTGAGAAAGCAGAAGCAGATAAAAGACCTTGGGACTCTGCCCCTTCATACCTCTTTCCATTTCAGTATACAAAATTCACCTATCACTCCCCTGTCATGTTTTATGATGATCATATAGGCACAAAAATTCACTATGGAGTTCTTCATAGAAAGAATATAGAAAAAATTTCCCCTGATCTCAAGGACATATACCAAAAGAGAGGCTTTTTTGCCTGTATTAGAACTTTTTATTGCTGTATCCACATGACAGGTGACTCAGCTAAAAACCTTTATTTTGTTCAGGAATAGAATTCTGATGGAAAAAATTAAAGAGCAAGTTTTCTATCAGATGACCAAAGCAAACCATTTATCAAAAATATTCTAATAGAGAACATAAAATGAACTATTCTGTGCTATTAATCATAGCTTGGTTATAAATAACGTTAGTGTCAATAGTGGCTATTCTTGTATTTCCCTTAAACAGAAAAATCACTGAATCAACTTAGAAGTGCTCACATTAAATGTAGTGATGTAAGGTGAATATCACCCCTTGCCATCTAAACAAATCTTGGATAACTTGAAATTATTTTTCCTTGAGCTGCCTTTCAAGTTGTTTTCTATGTTCTAAACCTTGTTCCTTATGTACAGTAACAGGGCAATGAAATGTTTGACATCACATCAACACAGACCATGTGGAAGGGGCCCAGTCTGCTATGTTACCCACTGTAGTAACAGAGTTATTAATCAACTGAATGATTAGAATAAGTTTAGATACTCAATGTAGACTCAAGGCTGACACTGCAACTATGTCACAACACACTGAGAATGGTGCCTCCAGATAGAATTTTTACTCCATACAAGCAGGATTCCTGTACCCACCCATGTCTGCTTGACATATCTATGACACCAGGTAGTTTCTCTTTTAACCAAGTGGATTCTTATCTGCCCAGGTGCTGCCCTATGATGACAAACATCAATCCCAGAGGACCTATTTCAGCTGAGGGTTGAGGTATATTGCTTGGTCAAGCACAAGTAGCAGAATTTCTTCTAGTGTTTTCTTGACTTGTGCATTAAGAATGATTCACATTTATGATCTCAGAACAAATTAAATGAGCTACCATGCATAAAATTGAATCATAAACTGCAAAGCTTTGCTGATTACAAAAGCATTTGTAAGTTTTCAATGTTGATTTTTATAGGAAAAGTATATAGGAGGAATGAGTTATACTTGAGTAGTCAATGCTCACAGTTATTCATTCACAACAACACATTTCAGCAAGTTAGATTTGTTGAAACTTCTTAAGGATAAACAACCCTAAGGTTCTCCTTTGGAAAACGAGAATACATGCTAGTTATCCTACACCTGTAAAAGTACTTGGACTTTCTTCCTGGGAGATGGGGACAACCTCTGAAAGTATGTATTGATCACATTGCCATTCAGCCAGCACAGGACTACCTTTGGGATTTTATATGAGGAATAAACATGAATTTGAATTTCTTAAGCTTAATTTGAGTCACAGTGTAATTTATCCTATTTTTTACTGACACAAGTCTAATAAGCATATATATATATATATATATATATATATATATATATATATATTCACATATATTTATTCTGAAAAATACATGACACACTCTCATTTAGGGTCTTAAAATATGTTTATTGAGGTGAACAGAGTGGAAGGGGGCAGCCCCTCTCGTTGTCCTCTCAACCTGCCAGACCCAGGTGAACCGCAGCACAAGGTTCACAGAACAGCCCACGCCCCTGTTGCTGCCACAACCAAGCTAAACTTCTCTAGAAGGCCCATGGACCTGAGGGAACCCCAGCAACACAGTAGGATGCCAACTAGGGCATATAGGATGGACAAGCAGTCCTAGTGGAAAAGTCCAAAGCAACAATAACAATATGAGCCAACAGGTGGCAAGTTAGGTCAATAAATGTTGTGCCTAGGGACAAACACACACAGAATAGAAGCAGCTGGGAGCCTAGAAAAAAGCAGGAATAATAATTCTGTCAGCCAACTGCATCAAATGCAAGCCAAGAAAAATCAAAACAGATAAAGAAGGTCACTACATACTTGTTAGGGTAAAATTTCAGGAGGAAGAAATAGCAATCATAAATTTATATGCACCAATTAGCAAGGGTACCAGACTATGTAGGACAAATATTAATAGACATGAAAAATCAAATAAGCAATAACAATTATAATAGGAGACCTTAATATCCCATTGTAACAAAGAGAAAGATCAACTACACACACAAAAAAAAAAATCAGCAAAGAAATAGCAGAACTGAACCAAACTTGTGAATACATGGACCTAGTAAATATTTAAAGAGTGTACACACAACTCTATCAGAATACACATTCTACTCAGCTGCACATGGACATTTCAGAAAACAGACCATATACTATATGACGGAACATGTTTAAGTCAATGCTGAAGAACTGAAATTATCCCATACATATTATTTGATCGTAGTTCAGTGAAATTGAACATTAATTTCAAAAGAATACATTAAAAGCTCCATTCACATGTGGAAATTAAATAACACCCTCCTGGACAACCAATGGGTCACAGATAAAATTGAAGAATAAATTTAAAAATATGTACAATCAAATGAAAATTCAAATACAACATACCAGAACCTGTGGGATTCAATGAAAGCAATCCTCAAAGGGAAATTTATAGAGGTGAATGTTCATATCAGGAAAATAGAATGAGCACAAATAAATGAATATTGCACCACAAGTTTCTAGAAAAAGAAGAGCAATTCATGTGTAAAGCTCATATAAGGGAAAAGATTATAAATATCAGGGCAGAAAATATCACAATTGAGACTAAGAAAACAATATGAAAGAATTAGTGAACTGAAGAGTTGGTTCTTTAAAAGAAATAAAATGGATAGCTCCCTGGCCAATCTTATCAATAAAAGGAGACAAAAAACTCAAATTCATGCAATGGGGATTGTGTTAGTTGATATGTATGTTGTGTCAACTTGGCTGAAACAGCCTGGTCAGTTCTCAGCGTGGTGGCCCAGCCCTGCAGGTGGGCAGGCCCAGGAATCGAGGAAGGCTTCCTGCCGCCCTGCCCTGCCTTGGTAGAGAAGGCCCAGTCTTCAGCGGAGCTGGACCTTCACGCCTCGCTGCTTTAGAGGAGGAGCTGGACCTTCACGCCTCGCTGCTTTAGAGGAGGAGCTGGACCTTCACGCCTCGCTGCTTTAGAGGAGGAGCTGGACCTTCACGCCTCGCTGCTTTAGAGGAGGAGCTGGACCTTCACGCCTCGCTGCTTTAGAGGAGGAGCTGGACCTTCACGCCTCGCTGCTTTAGAGGAGGAGCTCCGATCTTCACCAGTGTTCTCAGTCAGGATAGAAGGAAGAGAGAGGCCTGACGGACGCCGCAGCGCTGCTCCTCCTCTGCTCTTCACTATTTTCTGCCTCCATGAACTGCTGTCCTTTGCTTCGGGGCCAGCAGAATATGGACTGAACCTTCCAAAATAAACCTTCCCTTCCTTCATTTTGGGTGTCGGGTATTTGCCTCAGCAATGAGTGAAGAGTACTAAGACAAAATTTGGTACTGGAGGAGTAGGGACATTGCTGTGGCTATACCTGGCAATGTGGATTATAAGCTTTTGGGAATGGCTTAAGAGAAGAGAAGGAAAAGTTCAGAGATATCGCCTACAAGTGAAGCACTGAAACAGCTTTAGCTGTTCTGTTTTGGAGCTTCTGGTCAGAGCTTAGACAAGAATGCTGTTAGAAAGCCTGACTGCAAGGATCAAGCCCTGGAGGTTTCTGCTGGGAAGACACCATTGGTTGTTGGAATGCAGATGATTTGTGTTATGGCTTGTCAGGTTTGTCTGCATTTTCTCCTGTCTAGAGACTTTGCCTGAGACTTAGTTTAAGCATAGTGGACTAGTTAATCTTGACAAAGCAATTTCAAAGCAGCCAAATTTTGGGGCAGTGGCATGGCCGCTATTGGGGGCTTTTAGCCAGATTTATGTTAAGAATAAAGAGCAAAGAGCCCAAAAGGATGATGTCAAATGTTGTGAGTTTGACCAGAAAGGAAGCGCCAGGAAGGCTGTGGACTGGGAAGAGAAAGCTGAGAGGATCTCCATTGCTGAGAAGGAACAGGAGAGTAGCAAAGGTATCCTGAGGACATCACAGGAGGTGGCAGGTTCTTGCTTTTTGCAGCCTCAGAATCGCAAGGGTGAGACTGCTTTGAGAGGATAGTGTGCGCAGTGTGAGTGAGAAGCCTATGTGGTGGAAACCTCAGAAGTCTGAAAAAGCCAGGAATGTGGATGGTCTAAGAACAGCTGCAAAAAGGGAGTAAAGCAGGCCTGAGAGAAAAGCTCTAGGAGCTACCAGCAGGAGTGCCATAGAGGTGGAGCCACATAAGGCTTTTGGAGCTCACAACTCACTACAGGGTGCTCTGCATGGTCCACAGGGATCTACAGGGCTTAACATTTGCCCTTCTGGACTTTGGGCTTGTTTTGGTCCCAACCATTTGTATCCTGCTGTGTATCCCTTTTGGAAAGGCAATGCTTATCTTGTGCCTTTGCATGTTTGAAGTGTTTAACTTTTCATTTGTAGATGGGCTCACAGCTAAGAGTTTGCCTTAGATCTTGGAAATTTGGGACTTGGACTTCTCAGTATTGCTGAAACTATTCGGACTTTGGCAGCTCTTAGACGTGGACTAAAATGTCTTTCGTATAAATGGGTGTGCATGAGGCTTTGGAGGGCCATTTGTAACAGTCGTGGTTCTATTGTTATATAATGTTTAATTTGTAAAATGTGTAAACATGTCTGTGCACCTGGAAATTGGCTTTAAAAATGTCTGGTTGCCAAGTTAACAAGGGGTGGATTGTGTTAGTTGATACATTGGGTCAACTTGGCTGAAACAGCTGGCTCAGTTCTTAGTGTAGGGACCCAGCCCTGCAGGTGGGCAGGGGCCAGGAATTGAGGAAGGATTTCTGCTGCCCTGCCCTGCTTCCATTGAGAAGTCTGAATCTTCAGAGGAGCTTGACCTTTGCAGCAGCCAGCAGCACCACTTTGGAGGAGAATCTCCAATCTTCACCGTGATGAAGTCAGCATAGAAGAAAGAAAGAGGCTTGCTGGATGCTGCCGCTGCGGCTCCTAATCTGCTCTTCATTGTTTTCTGACACATGAACTGCTGTTATTTGCCTTGGAGCCAGTGGCATATGGACTGAAGCTTTCAGTAACTGGGAGCTAAATAAACCTTTTTTTCCTACATTTTGGGTGTGGGGTATTTGTCTCAGCAATCAGCGAAGAGTAACCAAGACAGATATTAAAAAGCATGAAATCATGCAGAGTGTATAGACATTCAGAAAATCCCCAATATCTACTTTGAAAATTTTTATTCTTACAGGATGGGAAGAAAAAATATGCAGATTTGTAGAAATGTATGAACTACAAAACCTGAATCAAAAGGTATAAAAATTCAGAATAAGCCAATATCAGTTAATGAAATTGACAATATAAAAAAAAAAAATCAGGGCTGGGAGATGGCTCAGTGGAGTAAGCACTTCCCTAGCAAGTGCAAGGCCCTGAGTTCAATCCCCAGTTCTGCCAAAAAAAAAAAAAAAAGAATAATAATAATCAAAAAAGAAAAATCCCATGTCATAATAGAATCATAGATCAATTCTACAAGCCAATAACAAATGCTGGAGAGGCTATGGAGGAAAAGAAACACTTCTGTACTGTTGGTGGGAATGCCGACTGGTACAACCACTATGGAAATTAGTGTGGAAATTCCTTCAACAGCTAGAATTGGAGGTTACATTGAAACCAGCTGTTTCTCTTCTGAGTATTTTTCCAGAAGAACTGAAAACTTTATACCACAGCGATATATGTGTACCCCTGTTTTTGGCAGCACAATTTGTTATAGCTAAATCCTTGGAGCAACCCACATGCCCATGAATTGAAGAATGGATTAGGAAGATGCAGTATTTTTACACAGTGGAGTATTATTCAGCTATAAAACAGGACAAATTTGGGTCTTTTGTTGGTAAATGGATGCAACTAGAAGGAAAATATATCAGATTCACATGTGCAATTGTCTCTTTAGTATGAGAACCTAAGAGAGAAAAGCTGAATAGTTCTATAAACACTGCTAAACAGAATGAACTTATTCAAAAGGAAAGAGCCACTGAGTTCAGGAAAAGGACAGGAGAAGGAGAAAGGGAAAGAGACTTATCTATGTGTGTTAGCCAGATGTTTTAGACAACTGTACTGTTCATTTCTGCTGGTCTGTGGAAAGAAGCAGTTAATGCTTTAATTGTTTTGTCTTTTTTTCTCAATTATTTCTCTTTTTTGTCGAATTAATTTCTTATACATTTCTTTCTTTTTTCTTCTAATTTTACAGGCATGTATCTGGTAACATGAATAACTGGTAGTAAGACAACACTACGTACCGCAACAAATACTGTGAAATTCATATTACTCTGTTAATTGAAAATCTGTATCACTTGTACTTTTTTGTTTTAATTTTAATTTGTACTCTCTTTAAAAAGTAAAATAAAATGAAATACGAAGAGAAATTTAGAGAAGAGTTAATGTCAATACTCCTCAAACTCTTTAATTAAATTTATTTATTTATTCGTTTATTCTGTGGAACCAGGGATTGAACTCAGACCCTTGTACTTGCCAGGGGAGCACTTACTCAACTGAGCCATCTCCCTAGCCCTCTTTAATTAAATTTAAAAGAAATAAATTCTCCCAGTTCATTCCTGGAAACAAGTGTTATTCTAACATTAAAATCAGAGAAAGACTTAACCGAAAAAGAGAAGTACAGGTCAATGTTCCTCATGAACATAGATGCAAAATCCTTACTAAAATACTAGCAAACAGATTGCAGCAAATTATAAAGAAGACTATACACCATGACCAAGTAGGATTCATTCTAGAATTCAAGGATGGTTCAATATGTGCAAATCAATAAACACAATATACCAGATCAACACAGCCAAAGAAAAAAATCACATGATCATCTCAATAGATGCATAAAAGGCTTTGAATGAAGCCCAGCATTCATTCCTGATGAAAATCCAATGAAAAGCTAAATCCAATGAAAAGCTAAATCCTATTTAACTTCAATCTAATCAAAGCTATCTAAGATAAATGAATAGCCAACATCATACTAAATGGACAAAAATGAAAAGCTTGTTCTTTAAAATCAAGAAGACAAGGATTCTACTAACACCATTCCTATTCAATATAATTCTGGAAAATTAGGTAAAGTAATTAGACAGAGTGAAATGAAAGGAATAAGAATAAGAATAGAAGAAGTGAAATGATCATTATTCACAGATGACATGGTATTATGCATAGAAGATCCCAAAAGCTCCATCTAAAGGCTGGTAGAGTTAATATCTGAATTTAATAGTGTAGCTGGATACCAATTCAACATTCAAAAATCAATAGCATTCCTGTAAACAAGAAAACAACTTACTGAGAGAGACACTGGGGAAACCACACCTTCCACAATATCCAAAAGTCTGAAATACTTAGGAATCAGTCTAGCTAAGGAAGTAAAAGATCTATATATTGCAATTACAGTATTCTGAAAAAGGGGGATCAAATGGGGTATCAGTAAATGGAAAGATGGCCCTTGCTCATGCATAAAAAAAACCAATACTGTAAAAATGACTGTCCTTCCAAACCCACTATGCAGATTTAATGCAATCTTGATCAAAATGCTGTAAGTCATAGATCTAGGGAAATCATTCTTAAAATTTGTCTGGAATCTGAAGATACCTGGAATAGTAAAGGAAATCCTGGGCAATAAATGCAAAGGAGAAGGTATCATAGCTCCTGAGTTAAAATTATACTACAAACATGCTGTGATAGAGTCAGCATGGTAATGGAAAAAAAAAGAAAAGAAAGAAAGAAAAGAAACAGACTGGAGGATCAATAGCACAGTTTAGAAGATGTGTACTCCAGAAAAAGGGGCCAAACATGTTCACTGGAAGAAAGATAGCCTCTTTAATAAATGGTGTTGGAAAAACTGGCTTTCCACATGCCAGTGACTAAAACTAGACCCATGTTCATCACCATGCACTAAACTGAAGTGAAAATGGATCAAAGGTCTAACTATTAAGGCAGAAACACTGTGTCTACTGTAAGACAAAGTAGATAGAAATCTTGAGACATAGAAATAGGTAGAGAGCTCATGAAAAAAATCCAACTGCTCAGGAAGTATTTCCAAGAATCAACAAATGAGATCTCATCTTATTAAAAAAGCTTTTTGCATATGAGACTGGAAAAAATCACTGACAATGGAAAAAATCTCATAGAGTGGGGGAAAAATGTTAGTGAATTTTCTCTTGGACAGAAGACTTCTATCTAGAGCATATAAAAAACTGAAAAAAAGAAAAGAAAAAAGAAAACCAAATCCCCAAATCAACAACCAATCCTAAATAGGCATTTGAGATGAATACATGTTTCTCAGAGGAATAAATCCAAATCACAAATAAATATATGAAAAAATGTTCAAAATCATTGGTCATTTGAAAAATGCAAATTAAAATAACACTCAGATTTCATTTCAGCCTAGAAAGAATGGCTATCATCAAAAACTAACCAATAGCAAGTGCTGGTGAGGCTGTGGTAAAAAAAGAACCCTTCCTCACTCTTTGTGGGAGTGTAAACTGGTACAACCATTGTGGGAATCAGTGCATTCATTCCTCAAAAAACTAGGACTAGAGGTCCCATTCAGTCCACCTATACCCCTCCTGGATACTACCCAGAAAAAAATTTAAAAGTCATACCACAGTGATATGTGTGCACACATGTTTATAGCAGACAACTTTTATAAGAGCTGAATATTAGAAACAAGTCAAAAGCCCATCAAATGAGGGATGGGTAAAAATGATGTGGTATTTTTATATAATGCAGTACTAATAAGCTATAAAGAAGGATACACTCAATATTTTTATATGTAAATGGATGCAACTTGAAACCTTAAACATAAGTGAAATAAGCCAGATGCACATGTGTAAACATCATACTGTCTCCCTAGAATGAGAAGCTGAAAGTGTAAAGCTGAAAGACCCAAAATATGCAAAAGATATTGTGAAAGAGGAAGAAACTGCTGAAAAGGAAAGATCAACTGGGATGGAGACAGTACAAAGAAGGGAAAAGAAAAAAAGTATATATATATATACACACACATACACACACACACACACACACACACACACGGTAGTTAAGATAAATATATTATTAATTTCTATTAGTTCATTAAAAAGGACACTTTGTTCTTATATTATTTATCAATCTTCATGCCTATATCTTGTACTCTGAGCAACTACTTTGAAGATAGCAATGTGTAATATATTAACCATTCTTCATTTCCTATTATCCTGTTTTCAAACTCTGTGTCACTGTTTTTCCTCCTCATATTAAAAAGTATGTTTTCATGCCATAAATTTCAACCTCGTTGCCCACCTCAATGAACATTGTAATAAACATTTTCACATATTTCTTGGTATGGGTCTTAAAGATTGAGCGACTTTTCAGGTGTGTATAATGAAGATGTAGTTATAAGATTTATAATTGCATACTTTAATAAATACCTGCCAAATACTACTTGAGAATCTGTCACAGCTTCCATCTCACTTATTCTTCTTGCCAGCATCCCTGCCAGAGCTTGATATCACCAAATTTATGATTTTTTATCAATCCGCTTAGTAGAAATTGATGTCTACCAGTGTTATTTACATGCATATTTTTATTTTTTGTTTATTCATTTTTTTCCATCTTCTCGAACATACATCTATTTTTTCCAGTTTTTTGGCATGTAATGTGCCAAATCCATCCATTTTTTTCATAACTTCTATATTAAGTGTATTTCACATATTTTGACATACAACATTTTCCTTGACATTCCACATTTCCTTTCAATTGTAAAAACTTAGTAATCTTTCTAATGAGTTGTACTTTAATGAGGCAGGATTTAAGGGTTAAAAAACATGTCCACTCAAATAGGATTTCTATATGTTTATCCACTATGGCTAGAGAACTTTGCCTATATAATTCTTCTGAAAATTACTTGGGCTGGGGAGGAACTAGTCCATTGTCAATATTTAAGTATATTCTATATGTTTTTTGGAATATGTATGAATTCTGCATTTGATATATTATAAAACACATTTTTGTGGCTGTACACCCTACAAACACACAAGTTTAATGATCTTATTCAACTTGTTCTGCTTTTAAGCATCATTTATTTTCTTAAGCTACGCATTTCTGAGTGTGTCACTGGGATTCTCTGGCTGTTTTGTGGCATATCCTTTGCAAAGTGGACCAATGCTACTAGCATCATACTCGGGAACCACTTAAATAGCCTCTTCCGGGGTCTGGAAACTAAGCTTCCACTTAGCCCGTGCTTCCCTTGCTCATGTAATTTGTTCCTATAGATTATTAAATGGTTTTTATGAAATACACTTAAGGACATTTTTAATTATCTCTTTGGGAAGATGAGAATATACTTGGCTATGCTGTTTCTACCTCCTTCTTAAGAAAAGATTTTTAAATGTATTGTTTAATTATGAAGCACACTCTGTGCAGACTAAATTACTAAGAAGTAAGCACTTTTTTGGGGAAAAACATGATGTGGTTTAATAAGAAAGAAAAAATTAGATTAAACATTCAAATATGTCTTTCCCTTAATTTTTTCTTTGCATTTTTTCTAGCCAATTCCCCCGAATTATGGCCATATCATAGCAATGAAAACAGAATTAAAATGCCAAGTGCAAAGGAAGGACAGGGTTTGGTTGACATATGTAAATGCAAAGGGAGTAGATTCTGTAGGGAAAGTGAGACCTCATTGAAGGTGACATGCTCGTGGAGAGATGTGCTGAGCAGGCACCTCAGCCAAGCAAGCAATTTGGGGCACTGCCACACACTGCGGGCATTTTAGAAAAAATATATTGAAAAGGTAATAGGGAATGGCTTGCATAATTAGTCCCCAAAACAGTATCAATCTTGAGGACCACAAAGCCAGAGGAAAGCAAATTGGCAATCCATAAGAAATGGTGATAATACAAAGCAGCCACAATAAATACACACAGGAGGAAAGGCATGCCCTGTTTTAGTTGTGAGTAAACAGCATTTCAAGTCATTTTTACTCTTTTAGTTTAAAGTAAACAGATGCAGATTTATACATATGCGTGCATTCCTTTATCTGTGTTTCCACAAGCAAAGCAGATGCAGTAGCACAGTGTGAGCTGCCCTAAATGCAAATTGGTGGTCTGCAGAGCCCAGATATTGTGAAGTCCTTTAAAAGATAGGTGGGGAGCGGAGAAGAGGATAGTGCGGGAAGCTTCCTAAAAAGAAATTTTCATCCTTATTACAGGTTTTTCCCCTCTAGCTAATGAAACCTCATTATAATCAAAGCAGAGACTGGAAAAAGTATTTCTGGCATCAAAAACAAAATAGCATATCTGGTAGTCTGAACAACTACATTGAAGACAACAATGTGCAACTCAGCAACCACTGTTGAATACCTTAAAAAATGACAATAGGAGATGTGTGAACATAACAAGCAAACAACAATGAAAAGTCCCTTGGTGACAGACTGAAGAAAGACTCACTGGCAAAGGAAATTTCCCAGCTTCCCTAAATGTACCTACTTTAGAGGCTAAATATTTTCAGCTCTCTATTTTGGAAAATCATCAAGCCATACATATAATTTACATAACCTTAAGCCTTATTAAATACAAGCTACTGGGAAAAGACCACACCTAGTCTCAATTGGGAAAAAATCAAGATTTTTAATATAATTGCAACTGTCAGTTCAAGTCTTTATATTTTCCTTCTTAAATATTGGTGGAGTTGAACAACAATTATATGAAAAGATAATTCCAAGGCCGAGTACTTGGTTAAATAGAAGTGACTGATGCAGCTCAAGAAATAAACTTTAGATGCCAAGCAGAACATATGGATCACAAAATCTGAGCAGCAGGTCTTCAGTACTCACACATGCAAGGTTGTCAGTGTCATCTGTTCTATCAATTGTCTTAATCAACAAGTATTTACTGAACCTCCACCAAATTCAGCTACTCTGGTAGAGTATATGGAAAGAGCAATTTAGAAAAGAAAGTACAGCATTTCTAGCCCTTATCGAACATATATTCTCACAAGAGACAGAAGATAAACAGTAAATATAAGAAAAATACAATATACTTTAACTTGCTGTGGTTGCTGAAGAAAGATGTATAAAATAAGGGACAGAAATAGGGAACAGGGTGGTAGCAGTAATTTAATGTGATAATAATAAGGGTATAGAACATAATTGATGAAACAAAGCCATTATATATAATAAATGAAAACATGAATATAAGTAAAGGATGAAATAGTAAGTTAAAAACTGAGATTAAAGAAAATTTTCCATAAAAATGTTTAAAAGGTTGATAATAAAATAGTTCAGCCAGTGGGATAGCTTAGCAGTTTAAGCACCTGCCTAGCAAGCTCAAGGTCCTGAGTTCGTTCTCCCAACCCCCATAACAAAGAGGAAAACAAGTTTCAGACATAGAACCAATGTAGATAAATCTATATTTGAATAGCAAAAATCTTGGAGAGTGGAAAAATTAAAAAAGAAAACGAGGAACATATTTGAAACAATAGTGATCTCTTTCTTCAGACTGAACATGTTCACAGTCCACCCACTTCTCAGACACCAGCTACTGCAGCTATAGGGAAGGGTCTACCCGGTGCTGGCGTGTGCCACCACACCTAGTCTCAATTGGGTCTTAGCTTGCCCTAGGGGGCAGGGCCGGCAGGGCAGCCCCCCCGGGGGGGGATTGAACACCAACTCCCCCACCCCCATCCTGCTCCTGTGCCTGCTTGCAGGCTCTTTAATCCACTGAGCTATTTGTCCAGCCTCATCTTTATTTTTGTTAAAAAGAACCAGGGTTCTTTGGGAAAATACCTGACTCAAATAAAGGGGCAGGGACCATCCAATATAACATTGGAGATCATGTAATACAGTGTCAGAAAATGCTCAAATTAAACACAATAGGGGATTAGTCAAGGGGATGTAACTGAAAAAAGTTCTTAAAGGATCTTAGTGGACTAAAACCTAAAGTTTAAGGAAAATTCACAAGTCTGCCCTGATATAAATCAATTCCCGAAAACAAAATGAAGTAGAGAAGATGAAGTACCCTTGGGAAGAATTCCAAATAATTTATTCAGATACTTGCCCCTCCTCTCAGAGAAGTAGAAATAATTTTAGACTCCTTAAATTTGGCCTTGAGTACTATGATATTTTAGCACCAAGTACCTTTATAGTGGAAAACTTGATGAACAGTCCCTCCGGGTGATCAGTACTAACAGCAACAATAATAAGCTCTCTTGCTCACTTCCTTCATAACCTGTTTTACTCCAGCTTCCACTTCAAATGTTCATCTAACCTAGAAACACTCACACACCCAGAATAATCTTTGTCCAAATGTCTGGGCACCTAGTGTCTCAGTCAGTTGTCAACTTATTAAGCATATGCATTTCCTCAAGCCTTAATCTACAAAGAGAAAATGTAAAAGTCATAGTTCTTCTAACCTGAAACAACTATACTACATGCAACAAAAAATGTGCATTCGGCAGAACAATTCCATCAGTGATGGTCTATGGCTGCACTTCTTCTGTTGTGAAAGAATTGCATGATCAAAGCAATTTTGTTTGAAATACCATGTTGGACAAGGCCCTCTTTATCTATGAGTGGTGGAAGAAGTAGATAGAAAAGGCAAATTTCCATCCCAGAGGAAGTATGCTTTCCAAGAAGAAGAACAAAGCATACTGCTTCTTCCATGATGGAAGTGGTCAAATGTAGTCAACTAGATTGATGACACCTGAGGTAGGGGACCATATTGGGACTCGGTGTTTATCCTTGCCGCTATAAAATTAGCACTTGGTGGTGGTCATAGGTAAAATGTCATAGAAACAATCCAATACCATCCCAGTGGTATCCCATGAGATACCACTGTGCTCGTGAGCACATTGAGCAGGGACAGGCGTTGCTAAGGACAACGTAATGGATATCTACAAGCAGATCATCCTGTCTACTTAATTATTAAAATCCTCCTCTGCTGAGGTCAGCTTTGGTGAGCATCTGAAATACATATATCAAATCACAGGATAAGTTCATCTCAGGAATTTGAAGAAAGGTTACTGCATAATAGATTAAGATTATATGTAGAAAGCCTATTCACTGTGGATCATTTCACCAGAAAGACTACATAAATCTAGAAATTACAGAGAATTTAATGAACTGAAGCACAAATTCTTGAAAAAATTCATAGTGGACTTGGAAAAAGCAAAGCTTCCTTTAGCTACTTAAAAATTCTCTCAAAAATGACGTCCTTATAGGTATGTCATATAATTCAAACTTTTGATTAAGTTCAAAAACACTAAGCCAGGGCCTGGGGAGATGGCTCATTGGAATAAGTGCTTCCCTGGCAATCACAAGGGCCTGAGTTCAATCCTTGGTTCCACCAAAACAAAAACAAAAAACAAACAAAAAAACACTAAGCCATACAGTGCATATAACAAAACTATTTTTAAAAAATGTAGGCTGTAAAAATTCAGTCTGGCAGCTATCCACAATAAGGGTGGAGAGAAGACAGGGTCGTCAGATTGATATGAGGCTAAGTTATTAATAGCTATACAGATAGCAGGGTGGGGAGTATATCCATCACAATTGGAGCATTCAGGATTCCATGGTAAAAATGTTTAGTAACCAATATTTATCAGTACACGAAATGTGAATAGATGTCCGGCGCCGCTCCCATCCCGCGGAAGAAGACACTAAGACACCTTGTAACGGGTTCAGCAAGCCTTTATGGATCGGGATGCAAGCCTCTACATGCGTCCGCTAGCCGCGGCGTCCTACGTGCAAGCAACAACGGATTTCCTGGTATAGCAGACTATATAGATTTTACAGACCAATCACAATCATACACGTGTTCAGATGTCATTGGTAGGATCAT